>VZTL01055238.1:16073-27002 GCA_013400535.1 Scopus umbretta | reverse complement strand
CACCCCTCCCCGCTGCGGTTCACACGCGGGGCAGAGCCCACCCCGGCTCCCTCCACCGCCACCGCAGCCCAAAAGCCCGCAGGCCCAACAGCCCCTGAGCCCGCTCCCGCCCGGGAGGCTCCTGGCCCCCACTCAGCCCCGCACTGACCTGGGACGGGGGCCACACCACCGTGCAGCCGCCCCAGTGGGGCACCAGCTGGGTGAAACTCGGGGGCAACGCAGCGGGCCGCCGGGGAAGCTCACACCAGGCATCAAGAGCCAGGGCTGGTGGGGTTGGATCTGGCTGCAAAGGGCCTTGAGAGGAGGGTGCCCCCCACCAGGGCTTTGCCCCCAGCACACGCTTCTCTCCGCAGCTCGTCATGGGGGACCTGCCACCCCCCTGCCCCTCCACCCTCCTCAGCGCCACGCCTGGCTCCATCCTCACTGTTACTCACACCTCTCACCCACCACAGCACTTAAACATGAAAGACATATGGAAATGAGTGGCACTAACAAGAGTATTAATTAAAAACCCATCTGTTGAGCCCAGGAAAGCTTCCCCCTCCCACAGCCAGCCTTGGGCTGGGACAGAGCTTAGGGCAGTGATTTGGCTCCTCGGCAGAGCAGGATACAGCCAGAGAAGGGGCTGTGGGGCAGGGCAGCCCACAGGCTGGGCAGGGGAAGGTCACAAGGAGGTAGTCGTGAAGCCCAGCTCCACATGGAGGTCTGAAGTCACCTCCTCACGGAGCAAAAGGCACACCGGACCCACGCAGTTTGCTCTGCATTCAGCACACCGGCTCCAGTCCCCCAAGCACTCACCATTAGCAGGTCTCAGCCCAGGCCCCCTCTACGCAGCACAAAACAGCCCTGCTTCCCTACAGGTTGGGCACAAGCATGGTCTGCCTTGATGTTAAAGCCCCTTCCTTCTCAACTGCTCAAGGCTGGGTGGGAAGCTCCTGAGACCAAGCTGATGGCCATACAGCAACCAGCAGCTGCTGCAGCATCCTGCTGTGGAGTAGTTTCAAGATGGAAGACCAGCAGGGATGGGAGTCCAGTGCCCAGAAAGGCTTGGTGGCCAGTGCCATGGGCACAGTCAGCATCCATCTGGTCCCCAGCTAAGACCTTCCTACAGTGGCCTTGACCATAGCTGCGTCCCTATGGTGGCTCACATGTCCAGGACAGGGGTGGAGGGAGCTTGTCCTGGCTCTGTCACATATGTCTAGGGCTCCGGGGACAGAGCGGGCAGCAGAATCTCTTTGCATGACTGAAAAACCTGTGTGGTTTCCTGTAAACATATTTTTAATTAGCCATGGTGGTGCTGCTGGTCCTCCAGCTCCCCTGGCAATCCCATCACACGTGCTCCAGACCACCTTCTCCTTCCCTGGGAGAATAAAAATTCTGGCTTTTCCACTGATGCTTCAGAGGGAGCCAGGGTGGTCCCCAGGGAGCACGAGGCTGTTCCTGGCTGGAGCCAGGTCCCAGCGTTAGCATGAATGCAACCCACTGAGCATTGCCCCAGTGAGAAGTGAAGGGCCAGTGGGGAGAAGAAAGAATTTAGGGAAGAGAGCCTGGTCAGAAACCCACTCCTGAGAAGAGAGGTGGCGTAGCACACGGTTACAGCAGCACCCACGATGGCTGCTCCTGCCAAGAACCACTTTAACAGCAGCTGTGCAGGCCCCGTGGTAGGCAGTGAGAGCCCCAGCTCCCTTCTCAAGTAGCTGGAAGGAGTCATTGTGGGACCACACCCCAGGTCTCTCTCTCCAGCTACAGGACCAAAGAGGGCCCTGCTGTGCTCAGGACACCCCTCTTACCTCTCCTTACCCATCTTGGCTGCAGGGCATCAGCTACCATGTCTCTTTGTGGCCCCAAGCTGCTGGGAGAAAAGTCCCTGGGGAAAGGGGCTCTCAGGGCAAGACCGTAGACCCCTGGCAGGAGCATGCCCTGCAGCCAGCGTGCAGACCAGGCCGTGGGAAAGACTTTGCACCAGAGACCTGACGCCTTCCCCACGCAGTTAGCTGTCCCGGCTCCAGCGTTCCCTCCCAGGAGGGAGTAGGGCAGTTTGTCCCACTGTAACACTTGATTCCTCAGCAATGAGTGCTACAGCCCTGGCCCAGGCTGCTCTGCCCTGCCAGCTCTGCCTGTGACATGGGGATAGCAGGCAGGTCCCACGCTCCAGCTCTGCCTGACAGCTGCAGCAAGCACAGAGGGCAGATCTACTGCTCAGGCCAGGGCCAGGTCTGCGTGCAGGAAATGCCTGGGAGGGAGAAATCAACCTGCAGCACGGATGAGAGAGATACTTCTGCAACAGGCACACGTGCTACCTCCCTGCTAAAAGCAGATATGAGCCTCCTCTGGGAAGCAGCTGGGCAAACGGAGACACCAATGTCCCCAAGCCCAGCTGCAGACAACACATACAGCTCCCCAGCACCTGCTGCTCACAGAGCATCCCCTGCCACTGGAGAGCCACGGGATGGGGCCAGGCAGGAAGGCAGCCCTGCAAGAGAGTGAGCAGAATAGAACAGAATGTCCAGAATGTCTCCTCTCCTCTCAGACGACAGCCTCGGGATGGATGGAGCTTATGGAAGGAGCGCAGTGATGGAGACACACGGCAAAGGGAAGCAGATATCCAGTGTGCAAGCCTCCCTCAGCCGGGGGCCAGTGGCCACAGCCCGGTTGGCCCAGCTCTACCCAGAGGAAGCTGTAAGGAGAGCAAGAGCAGCAGATTTGGAGCTGTTTGGTAGCCCCCAGTTCTCAGTACCACCCCTTCCCACGAAACAGCGAGGCAGGCCCTTACCAAAGGTAGTCAGCTGCTGCTGGGACTCACCGCACGGGACGTGGCAGTCACACTCGCAGACGTCACAGCGCAGGAACCAGCGGGCCCAGCCCAAGTGCTTGGTGACACAGGCTGAGATCTTGATGCAACCACGGTTGAGGAAGGCTCCCAGGTGGGCCTGAGTGCTACAAGATGAGGAGCACCTCCCAGTAATATCCCGCTCACTGATCTCGATCCGACCTCGCAGGCAGATCCCTGCAAGCACAGGGCCAAGAGCACGTCACAGAATATGCACCAACCCTACAGCAGGCTTGGGGGGGAAAAGAAGGATCAGAGACATGCTTGCCAGCCCTCCTGCCTGTTCCCCATACAGGCAGGGTGCCCCCGCGGGCTCAGCATGACACCCAGTGGTACTCACGGAGGCAGGTGGGCTTGGGGGTCCAGCGACCGTCGGACTGGCAGGCGCTGGCTGGGTCCCCCAGCAGCAGGAATCCAGGCCGGCAGCTGTACCGCACCACTGAGCCAACCCACCAGTCGTTGCCATACACCACCGAGTTGAAGTCCGCTTCAGGTCGCCCGCAGTTCACTGGGGATGGGGAGGTTCCCGTGGGCAGTGCAGGGCCAGCACCCTGTGCAGCCTGCTCGGCAGAACGGCAGCCCAAGGGGATGTGCCCAGACACGGCTGTGGGTGCTGGGCAAGGACCAGGGTGCTGGGCAGGCTCCGTGGGTGCCCCAGACTGCGACGCCTTGCGGCCCGAAGACTGGGCCGCTGGAGAGAATCCATGCATGTGTGCATGGCACAAAAAAAAAAATAAAAGAGGCATGCCCTCCCCAGGCTGGCTGCGCCAAACCCTGCAGCCATCCCCAAGACCCCCCAGTCACACCCCTCTGGCTGTACCTCTGCAGAAGGACTTGTAGCCCAGCCAGCAGCAGCTGCCGTTCCCACACTGGCTCCTCTTCAGCTCCTTGTGCTTCCCCTTGCAGCCCCCCAAGCAGATGGGCGCTGTGCCAGACCAGTAAGTATCCAGGTCTCCTGGTGCCGCAGGGAGCAAAGCAGGGCAGGGCTGGGGGCTGGGGGCTGAGGACCACCCTTCCCGCCAGCTGCCCAGCCCTCAGAGACCTGCAGGGAGGTGGTACAAGCCCAGCAAAGACTCATCTCGACCCACTCCCCGACCCCTGCTGCGGGGAGGCAGGCATCCGCTTGCGGCCTCCAGCTCTTCCGCAAACCAGCTCCTGCTTCCCCTGTGCCAAGCCTCAGCACAGGGACATGACAAAGGTCTTGCTCCCTGCTGGGGAAGACCGGCCCAGCCAGGTGCCAGCAGCTCTGGGGCACCCTGTAAGCCCTTCTTCCCCCAAACACCCTGTTACCTTCTGGGTCCTCACAGGAGACCAGCGTGGCCAGCACGGCGAGGAAGAGGAGGCCCAGTCCCATAGCGCACACTCTGCCCTCGTCCCCTTGCCCCTCCAATCAAAGGCCCCCTCTCTGCTTGCCCAGGAAAAAAGTGAACTTGGTTTCCATACACACAGGACAGGGCATGCTGTAGGACATGGGGGAAGGGAGGAGACATTCCCTTTAATGCCAATCCTCTTCCCAGCAGATAATCTCTGGTAGATTACCCTCCCTGGAACCAGTGTTTAAAGGGACAACTCCTCCCAGCCACCACAGCCTCGCCTCTGTTCCCAACACCTAGCACTCACGTCGAGCAGCAGCACTGTAGTACAAGATAACGCAGGCACAGCCGCGGCTTTGGCAAGCGGAGCCCCGCGGCCCGCGTGCGGGAAATAAGGGCCAAACTGGAAGCGCTGTGAATGCGAACCTGGCAGGAGGCCTTTCTCTCGAAGACATCCTCAGCCCAGCTCTGCCAAGTACCAGGGAGCAAGGGCCAGACAGGGGCGGGGAAGGCTGGGCAAGGCCCAGCCACGTCGCATGCCGGCAGCCCGGGGATGCCCTCCCCAGAGCTAGCGGCATCCTCCCGCAGCGCACGCTGTCGGGGCTGCGGGGACAGCCAGCTGCCTCCCACCGTGCCTCACCCAGAGCGCGAGGTGCCCAGCACACGGCCCCAGCTGCGTTTCACTGGCCCATGGGAGGCACTCTGCGTGCATGCCCCTGGACAAAGCAGTACTGGGGTGCACGTTGCCCTTCGCGCATGGATCCAGCCCCAGAAAACCTTCCCACGGAGCCTGCAGCAGGCAGCTCTGCCCACTTCAACCCTGCTCCTCACCCAGCCCCTGTGTACGGCAAGTGCAGAGCATGCTGCCCTTCACCCAGGGTGCAGGCCTAAGGAGCTGCTCTCATCATCCCACCCCAAGGGCACAGCCACAAATCACACCCACAGTGTTTGCAATTAGAAAGCGAGCAGATGGCCAAGGGTTTAGCATAAAGTGATTTCCTCCCTTAACCTGGAATTCCAACAGCTTTTGCTGAACTACTTGAGAAAGGAAGCGAGGGAAAAAAAAAAAAATCGGCCTCCAGCTCAGGAGATCAGCAGGCTGCCTCCCTGCCTCCGTCTGGGCACATCACCTCCAGACACAGGGCAGCAAGGGCCCAAGTGTCACTCCAGGGACACCAGCTTCACACAGTCCTCATCCAAGTCACCCAACAAAGGGCAAGCCGGCTCTGCTGACAAGCCCAGGCTGCTCTCTCTATTCAAAAAGTGGCATCGCGGGCAGCTGACATTCACACCCTGAAGGAGACAGCAAAAATCAAACCCGCATCAGGACAGCAGGGAACAAGAGTGCCAGAGCTAAACCTGGCCTTCCAGTGCCACCTCTGGGGACATGGAACAACACACTCTCCAAGGCAGCTGCCAGCTGCACCCAGCGGCAGCACACAGGACAGGTCAAAAGATCCTGGCAGCTCTTCGGTGCCCACCTCCCACACTGCAGGCGCTGGGCAACTTGGTCTCACCCTCTCACCACAACATGTCACAGCCGGCAGGGATGGGGCCAAAACAGACACCAGACACTGGTTGGCCTGGCAAGCTGACTTTTATTTGTCTTGCCAAAATACATTTTGCCCAATCAGGAGCCCAAACCCCAATGTGGGGAGGAAACCCAGGGGTGGACAAAAGCAGTAAGAAGCTCCCACTCCCCCACTGCTGCAGGGTAGCAGTAGCCTGCAAGGGACAGCACCTCCAGCCCTCTCCTCCCAGAGATCAGTGCAGTGTAATGGGATCCGTGGTGCAAACACCACCGACAGCACCAGCTGAACGACCTAGGAAAGAGAACGTGCAGGGAAGGGCTGACAAGGGCAGAAGTAGAGCATGCCATCCCTTGGCAAACAAAGTAGGGATGGGGGAGAACAGGCCTGCTAAGGGCCACACGCCTCCCCGGGGAAGAGGCTTCAGCCACAGCGTCTGCTCAGCACGCCATCCCACCTGGGGAGATCCTAGCCGAGGACCAGGCTCAGCAAAGGGCTGACAACTTGGCTGCACAGCAGCAGGGACCACATCACCAGTGAGTGACCAAGAGGGGAAGGCCTGTGTCAGGCTAAAGCCAAACCTCCTGGAAGGGTGGGAGAGGCTTGCTAGTCCCTAATCCCCAAAAGGAGCGGACAGACAGCTCTTTCCAGCTCAGACCACTTGACCCACAACTGAGAGAGACCTGTCCTTCCCCCCTCCCTCAAGCTGACCAGAATTGGCCGCCAGGGAGGCTGGGGCAGCAGAAGGGGAAGTTAGCCAGCTGCAGGTAGGTGAAAACAAGCTCAGCCTTCTCCCCCACGCACTTCCCAACCTCCCCCACCAGCACATCCCATGGAGGCGCAAGTTTTCCTCATGCAGAGAAGCACGTGAGCACCTCACACGATCTGGATACCCAGCTCCTCAGCAGTCTTCTGCAGACGGTCCATGACGTTCTCCTCCAGCTCCATAGCCAGCCCGCTGGGCGCTGCCACCTGCTCCTCTGAGGATGTGCTGGCCATGACATAATACACAGTCTCACTCTCCCCATGCTCGTTGGTCCGGTTCACCACACGGATGATGGGGTTGGCTGGGGTGCTGGGTTCTTGCTCCGATGACAGCACTGCCCCGGGGAGGCCGCTCAGCCGTGCTGGCTCAGGGTTGTCAGGAGAGCAAGGGGCGAGGCGCAGTGGGGCCGCTTGCAGCTCAGCGATACTGTTCTCCACCAGGGGAGCCTCTGCCGGGGCCTCCAGAATGATGCCCTGCAGGTTGCCCTCACCCTCGGAGAGCACCACACACTCAGTTGAGCCATCCAGTGCCTCCCCTTGCTTCTCTCTGTCCTTCAGTAGCTGCTCTGTCAGCTCCACGCTCTCGTAACGCACCAGCTGCAGCCTCATGTAGCCATCCTCGTGTTCCTTGTACCTGAAGAGAGATAGGCAGGGGTGATGGAGCCAGTCACACTGCAGCCCCTTCCCAAGGGACAGGAAGCAGCCTGAAGCAGCAGCCAAGGAAGGGGCACTATATTCTAGGTTCCAATGCCCAGTGCTTCGTAGATGATACCGGGCAAGTAGGATAAAAACCCCTCAGCCCCTACCCCTAAAAGCCCATCCAGGTAGCAGCTTTCTGCCAGCCCTTTATCATCTCCCAAGCCCATCTCCTTCCACCACTCTGTTTCACTCGGAGCATCTGAAGCCCATCCTCTTCCCCTCCCAGCTTTTAGGCTCTGGAAACCCTTTGGAGGCCCAGCTCAGAAGCGTCCCACCAGATGCAGCTGTGGTGGCACCACTGCTGCCCTTGCCCCTAATCTCTGACCCACTGCTAGAGCTGCCACCCAGCACCGCTCTGTCGCTGTGCCAGATCCCACCGAGTGCCTCCCAGCCACTGGGAAACAGGTCTTGAGCACATTACAGGCAAACATCAGAGCCCAGGCGCTGCCAGGTCTCTGCTCCAGCAAGACACAGGATGAAGCTCCAGCTGTGTCTTGCACTAGAGAGGCAGTGAGGAGCTAAGCATGGGCAGTACCTGAAGCGAGGATGCCCCGAGGGCCATTTGAACTGGTGTTTCTTCCTGAGGTGCACAGTGAGGTTGTTTCCACGTGTGAAGCATTTGTCACAGACATGGCACTTGTACCGGGGCTCTGAGTCACCCTGAAGGGCAGAGAGAGGGATGTGAATACCCCACGAGACCGACCAGAGGGCCTGGTACCCACGCATGCGCATGAAAGGAGGAATCAGGTTCTCGGAGCAGAGTGGCATGACGCATCATTGCGGCGGTAAGAAAGGAACGCAACCCGACCTCGCATTCCTACAGCCCTGGGCCAGCCTAGGGCACCTGACCTTAGCTTTGTGCATCATGCTTCCGCACAGCATGTTGCACTTAGCAGTTCTCAGCCTCACCGGGAGAGAGTACACAGCAGAACAGCCCTCTGCTCCCTTCCCACCTCATGGACTTTCCGGTAGTGTAGTTTGATGGAGCAGAGGGAACGTGCAGTGAAGCTGCAAGCCTCAAACTCGCAGCGATAGGCTGGCTCTTTGCTGTGCGTGTCCAGATGTTTCCTCAAGTCAATGAGATTCTTGCAGCTAAAAGGCAATGATAAGGGAACAAAGCTGAACACTGGATAGCACATACACACGTGTGCCTCTGGGTGCTTCTCCGTCACCAGTCTGGGGAGACGGAAAGCCCCGGTCCTCACCTGTAGTCACAGTAGTCACACTTGAACGGCCGCTCCTCGCTATGCCGAAAACGAATGTGATTACGCAGGGAGGAAGGCAGCGGGCAGGTCATGTCACACAGAGGGCACTTGTAATGGTTCACTGTGCAAAAGAATGGGTGGAAAACATTACCACAAAGCAGGGGGGAGTATATACTCTTCAGAGCCTTCATTGGGAGAAGGGGCCTTCACTCACCGTGGTTTCTCATATGGTCACGGAGCAGTCTCTCTGTGGCAAACCTCTTGGAGCAGTGAGAACACTGAAACCTCTGCTCTGCAGCATCAGGGCCAGGGAGAAAGGGGAGGGGGTGGTGAGAGAAGAGATCAAAGCAGAGAGAACAGCACAAAGAGCAGCAAGTGAGAAAAAGAGGTAGCTACAGTGGAGCTGGGAACCCTTCTCTCCGGGCAGAGAGAGCAGACACCGACTACAAGCCAAACAAAAAAACCCCCCACCACTTGCAAAGACCAATCTGCCTCCCCTTTGCACAGTCTCCTTGTGCTGGCAGTGCAGGAACTGTGGAGCAACCGTCACACGCACATGACCAGCACAGCACAAGGGAACTCAACGAGCAAATCCCAGTGCTCCCGCAAGTGCCCAGCTGCTGCCTTTGACTGCAGTCCTGGGTCCCTGTAGGAGGAAAAATTCTGGCCACAGCAGTGTGAGTGAGCCTTGTGCAGCCCTGTCAGCCTCCAATTCTCCTGCTTCTGCAAGACGACACTTCTCAGAGATTTATCCGTGTCTACATTCCCAGGCGTCAGAGAAGCCGGACTGTTTCCAAGCACACCTGTGTCCTTTCCTCGCAGGGAACGGGCAGCTCTAGCAAACCGAACGGCCCAGCCAGAGAACTGCTCACAACCCACTCCTCCCCCACCCGCAGGAGCTTACGGTCCAGCGCAGTCTGACGGCGGATATGGTCAAAGAACTTGGTGTTGTTGGCGAACATCCCCCCACAGGTAGGACAGGCCACCACCTTCTCCTGCGTGTGGCTGCGCAAGTGCTCCCGCAGTTTGCAGCGCCCCTTGAAGGTGCAATCACAGTCTAAACAGAAACAACAGAATGCCATTAAGATCCTCCACACGTGGGCCTCGATCCACAGCCTGACTGAATGGCAGGCTTCTTGCTTCCATTTTGACTAGCAAGGACCAACTGCCTGCTCCAAAAAGCACACAGAGGAGGGCCACAGCAGGATGAGATCACTAGTGTACAACCGGCGCGGGCCCCCGCCACTGTAAGCGGCTAAGGCAACTGCACAAACGCAGGAGAGAGAAACTATTGAAGAAATTAAACTGGAGCCTTTTCTTCTAGGTACTAATTAAATATAAATGAAAAGTTCAATATTATGCACTCAACTGGATCCCCTGAAGGGAATTCTAAAGGAGTATTTCACTGTTAGGACAACGCGCACATATTTTTGAAGGCTCTCTGAAAGCCTGCCAAGGAGTACAGAGTTCTCCTG
This sequence comes from Scopus umbretta, assembly GCA_013400535.1. NCBI lineage: Eukaryota > Metazoa > Chordata > Aves > Pelecaniformes > Scopidae > Scopus > Scopus umbretta. The sequence continues at coordinate 17,186 of VZTL01055238.1, read as the reverse complement.
TCCAGCGTTTGCAATCCAGCCCTGTGCAAAGCTCTCTAGAGAGGCCTTGCATGCACCCACTAACCTTTCCAGCCACAGAGGACCACATGGTTCTCCTTTCCCGCTGCCTTGTACTCCGAACAGAAGCTGTGATCCTCCACATGTCGATAGAACCACTCAGGATTATCAAATGATCTCTGTTGGGGAGCAGGGGCAGACAGAACAGGGTGGAAAGATCAGCACGAACTGGCCTCAGCCCGAGCACAGCAGACGCTTTCACACAGGTACAAACACAGCCAACAGGCAGACATGCAGGTGAGCCGCAGAAAAGCAGCTCTCCTTCCCTCGGCCGGCATGTCACAAATAACACAGAGGAAAGCAAAACCAGATCCCCTGTTCTCACCTCACAGTACTCCCACAGACACAGAAAGTTCTCCTGGATCTCAGGGATGATGTTGCGGCTCTGGAAGTCCAGCTGGCAATGGCTCACATCTGACTGGCTCTGCAGGGCCCGCAGCCCCCACTGCTTCAGCTTGGTGTGGTAGCAGTGGAAGTAGACGTGGCGAATGAGGTCAGCTGAGCTCTCTGGGGAACAGAAACCGCACTCCTGCCACAAACACGTGTATTCCTCTGCAACACAAACAGGAGATACACAGGCCATAACGGTCTGATGGAAACTCTCCAAGTGAAGCGCAGGATCCTGCGGCCAGAGAAACACCACGGCGTTTTTCACGAGATTCCAGTCCTGCGGCAGGGAGCGCTGCTCTCCTCAGGGAGAGGAATATTCTCTCACGGTGAGCCGTCTCAGAGAAGAGAGCGGGCTCGCAAGCCGCAGCGGTCGAGGCTGCTAGCTCCTTACCGAGGGGGTCCATCTCATCCTGGTGTTCCCCGGGAACGTGCTGCCGCAGGTGCTGGGCCACGTGCTCGCAAAACTCCTCCATCTTCGAGGCCACGTAGGTGCACACCTCCCACTCGCACTGCAGCACCAAGGCCTCCTTGCCGCCGGCCTTGGCGGGCGGCATGGCCGGGGCCGCCGGCCCTGAAGGGCAGGGCGAGACGCCAGGGGCTCCCCTCACCGTGGCGGTCACCCCCTGCCCGAAACCGGCCCGGGCGCTGTCCGGCAGGCCTCGGCGA
>VZTL01055238.1:0-15972 GCA_013400535.1 Scopus umbretta | reverse complement strand
CGCAAGAGCCGGCCGCGCGCGTGCAGCGGCCGGGCGGGCCCGCCGGGAAGCGGCGCCGGCTGACAAAGGTTCCGGGGCCGTTTGGGGCTGAGCCCCGAGCGAGGTCCCGCCGGGCGCCCGCGGGCCTCAACTGGCGTTCGGGTCTGGGGAGCCCGGGCCCGGGCGCCGCCACCGCTTCCCTTGTCGTAAGGCCCGGCCCGGGGCCTGGCTTTGCAGCGGCGGCGCACGTTCGTTTCTGGCGCCTCCAGGGCCGCTCCTCGCGGGAACCAAGAGAGGCCTCGCGGCGCGAGGGCTGCCGCCCAGATCCCCGCAACCGGGCGGCCCGGCCGCAGAGCCCCTCAGCGCCGCGGTGCCCGCTGTGCGGGAGCGCAGGCTGCTCCCCGCCCTCGGTAACGAGGCGGCGGCCGGAAGGGACGGGTCGGGTTAAGCAACCATGCATGGACGACTACGGCCGTTGTTTCCAGGCTTCTGTAACGCACAACGGAGACGGGGTTCTCCGCAAGGTTGCTCCGGCACAGGTGAATGCCGTGCGGCAGCCGCGCGGGGTGGGGTGAGCCTGCCCTGCCGGTGCGCGGTTGCTTCTGCAACCCCTGCCACACGCACCGGCTTCCCCCTCTGACGCGAATGGCAAGTACGCGCCCCAGTTCTGTAGAAAATCTGGCTCTGATGCTTTTTCAAACGAAGTGTAAGGTAAGAGATGGGCCTCGTCTTAAAGGCGGCTGGCCGAATATTTTATTTCATCTCGGTTTGTTTTCTGCGGGATCTGTTGTTTTCACTGTAATTATTTTGTAATCGGTGTAGAAAACACCTGGACTGGCTAGACGGTGCCAAGCTATTAGCTTGAATGGGGCTGGGCTTTAACTCGTATAAATATCCAGCACAGGAGACAAAACTATCTGGGAAGTCTGCCAGGAAGCAGGTGGCAAACTAAGCCTGTGGCTGACAAAGCAAAGACAGCCCTCTTCCGTTGCGACTTGACAACCGCCCACACCTCCCCGACCCGCCCGGTGCTTCCTGCCCTTCTATTACCTGTCAGCCAAATCCAGACACCGGTGGGCACTAGGAGGGGGTGGCCAGGGATGGACGGGCCAAAACAAGACTTGTCTTACCTAAGAGGGCGTATATACATGGTAAAAGACTGTGTATACAGGAGCTCGAGTCTTCCATGAGCTTGGCTGTTTGGTATCCTCTTGGTCCTGAGCTCCATGTCTGAGCAGGTAGAACACCCCAGTCGTTCTGCAAGTTAGGAATATTGGTAATTATTCAGGATGTTGCTTCAGCTCTGCCTTCCCCACTTGCCTCGACGGCCTGAGCAGAGGCAGCCTTTGCCAGCTGCTGCTCCTTTTATTTTATTTTTCTTCTGAAGGAAAAGTATAATTACACTTAAAAAAGCCAATAGCCTTCCCCAGGAAGGCAGTTCACATGACAGGCCAAATTCATCTCCAGGCCAATACTGGGGAAAGTGCATGGAATTACAAGGAGGGACAGATCTTACCTAATAGACCCACAAGCTGGCAGCAGACTCCACAAGAGGAGAAATATTTAATTATGAGGAACATATTGGCGCCAGTCTTGTCCTGCTCGTGTAAGATGAGCACAGCAAGACTGTGCACCAGCCCGCTCTGCTTGTACACAAAACGCTCCAGAGATCATCTGCCTCATCACGGCCTGTCCTCACCGTATTGATAGGTTGTGCTAACCACGTTGCAGGGAAAATGGCTCTCTTACAGCAAACGCGGGTATGTTTCGGCGCTAGGATACAAGCTACAGTGCTTAAAGAAGAATTTTAAGGCTTCACTCTGCTTCTTGGATCAGATATTGCAGAAGCAGACTTGCTACCATTTGGAGGCTGGGAACAGAGGAATGGCTATAGCAGGCCTGGACAAAGGTCCCTTTAATCTGGGTCCAGCAGCAGTATAAGAACAGGTCCGTTCCTGGCTGCTGTTCCCTCTCCTGGCACCTCACTGGAGAGTAACCTCGGACCTTCAGAAAGGGGACCTCTTGTTTGGTAAGAGAGCCAAACCCTGGCCTCCCCTCCAGGAGCATGTGGGTTTGCTAAAGGATGTTCCTGCCGGTCCTGTGAGCATGCTATCCCTGAGTGAGTGCTACCCCTCTCACCACAGGTGCTAGTGGATGCCATGCAAAGCCTCTTGGGTTCAACAAGTGTCCAAAGATCCGGTTTTAACCGTGTAATGCACAAGTTAGCCTGTGGAGTCCCAGAGAGGCAGCACTACTCCCCAGGTAAGGCCTGTAGTGTCCATCTTCAACAGCACACGGCTATCTCACACACAGGAGAAGATGCTCTTGCTTCTTCAGCCAGGTTCCTCACCTGTAAGGAGACGGCTCATCACTGCAAGTCTTACCAGCCTTTCGCTTTAACCAAGGTTTTTCTGTCAGGAAACCTCAGCTCAGTTTTCATCGATGAAAAACAGACAGGAAAGAGACTCTTTGGGAATGATCCACACTGACCATGCAAATTGGAGCGAAACACACATCAAAAGATTTGCATTTAAGCAAATCCCAAACAAGGTATCGTGGAGACATCACTAAATTGTAGAAAACGTATTTCCATCAGGCTCAGCTGGAACTTTACCAGTGGAGTATGAGCACTGACTTCACTCTGTTCTGGGAAGCTCACGACGGACTGCCCTCCTCCAAAGTCCTGCAGAATCTGAGAGCTGGGATTTGTCAGCAGTGCCGACAATGGAAACAGGTGAGTTTAAGCACCTTGACTTTTCACAAGCGTAAAGATGCATCTTCATGGAAATATCGGGGAAAGAACATACCATGCCATCCTTGGGCTCATATTAAAAAAAAAACCCAAAAAACCAAAACAACAAAAAACAGAAAGATGAATTGTCTAAAATTGACATGTGGCATCTTTAATGTCCCAAGAATTTAATAGTATCTATTAGTGTGTTCCGCCTTCTCTAGACTGAATTTATATTCCTTCACAATGCAATATTTTTCCAAAAGGCAGTTAGATCAAAGTGATGTGAAATATTATTCAATTTACTTGAAAATTATATAAACTCAGGCCTAAATTAGCATTCCCTTCCCCGATGCTGCCAATAGCAGAGTTATCTGGAGTTTTAATAGCTCAGCATCAGATCCCACTGAATAAGTCACTGAAAGCAACGGGTTTAGTTACGTGAGGCTGGAATGCTAAGAACAGGGTTAGAGGACAGAGCCATTTCATTGCTTACTTATAAGAACTTGAGCAGAGCAATAACTGTGAGTGTATGAGTGAAGTAACTTCAATAGCACAGCACCTGTGTGTAAAAGTAAGGAGGTGTGGAAATGTTTTTTTCTAATGTCTTTAGAATATAATATAGGAAAACAGGACCGCAGAAGTGCAGAGAATCAGACACTTGCTCAAAATGGTCACAGAGAAGCAAGGTCAGTTAATACAAAGAGGTTGTAGGATTTGGCAGTATCAGACTGCAGAATGAAAGAATAAAAGCTGCTCACAGCTTTTCCAGTGATGCTATTTTAGAAATATCCCCATTCTGAAAGTTAAATATAAGACTGTCTCCTCGGCTTCAGTTCTCCTCCAGAAGTTCTGTGCTGAATCAAGGACTGAATCTTTAACCAGATGCAGCTAGCAAAGTCTGCATGAGTTATTGCAGGTATCAAACCATGATGGAGCTCAATGAACTGTGCTACACAGTTCAGACTTCTCCACCAAATTGCAACACTATTCTCTCTAAAGGAACTCTCATGCAAAGATGTGAAGTTTCTGATGCAGAAAGTATTGCTGTTTCTGCTAGTCATACCTGCTTTGCCACAGCTTTTCAGCTCCAGCTACACGTGCACACCGAGTACCCATGCTTCCAACTGCTTTCAGTAAAATCAGCCCTGAAAAGGGACTATAGGAAGGAGATTTCTTCCTTGGGCCATGGAAAAGAGCTGGCCTCGGTATGCAGATTCCTCTCAGGTGCAAGAGTTGATATCCATTTCTGGCTGTGTCGTGGCTTGTACACATATACTCGCTGGTTCCATTTTGACTATTTTGATCATAAGCTTTTTGGGGCACTGTCTCTTGCAATGTGTTTGACCTTGTGCCCAATCTTGGCTGAAGACTCTTGGTTAGTACTCAAACACCAAAACCAAGTTGCAGTTGCCCAAAACTGCAGTTGCTATGGCTCAACAGAAAACATCTGGGGTAACTCCAAGCCAGCACTGAGATTCCGTGTTGTTTAAACCCTCTACTCTTCCCTTTCTAAGCTCTTCGTGTGTATAGGCACCTGGGGACACAATGCCACATGAATGAAAGTGATAAATGGAGCCAATGGAGCTTTTCACATCCTGGAAAGCAGAAGGGCAAAATGATAAATCATAATTTTAGAGATCAAACACATCAGCAGTGGAATGGATGTGTTCCCTCAGGAGAACAGGGCTGCATGTTTTCCAAGGGATTAGCTTCAAAGTTAAGTTCTTCTCTGAGAGATTTCAATAAAAGCCCATATGGACATTCCTCCCTGGCTCCACAGGTGTGAGCTCTGTTCAGGCACAGCCTGCTAGCCAGGATAAGAGAGCTGCGGCTGGTATTGTACCTCAAACCTCTCTGCCCTCGCTTGTGCCAAAATGCCTGTACACAAGGCAGATCTTGCAAAGCTTTATCCAGGCAGAGGAAGAGGACAGATGCCTCACACCAAAAGTCACACAGACCCTATGGACAGGTTGTGCTGTATTCCAGGCAGGTCAAGAAAGTGGAGCGAGGTCTGCCATCAGCCTCTTGGGTGACATGGCTGAGACACTGTAGCCCTCTTTGTGCCTTCCTCAATAACCGTGATAAGACAACAGAGTCCCCAAGTGCCTGTCTGTATTTGCTGTGAATACAAAGCAGACGGAGTGGCCAGCTCCTTTTCCTTTCCTGAGATCTGCACTGTGATTCACATCACTGTTCAGAGAAGCCGCTCCAACCGTCCAGGATATTTCCACCTTTGCTGCACTGAGATCAAAGCTCACAGAGCGACTTGCTCAAAGCCAGCAACTCTAGAAGGGCAAGGAGGAGCTGAACTACAGCATTTCTGCTGAAAGCAGTAGGGGCTGTACAGGTAAATCAAACTTTGCTGACCTGAAGGGGAAATGTAGGATCCCCCAGAGCTCTTTTTGGAAAAGCAGAAGCCAAAAACCATCAGCCAGCCGTACCTGGCACAGAGGGAGCTGCACGGAAACCACATGGCACCCAGTGCTGAAATACAGAGTAGGGCACCTCAGCCTTTGTTCTCTGCAAATGAGCAGCCTTCACTGCTGGGCTCTTAAGCGATGATTTTGTATTAATAACAGCAGTCTTATATGCCTCCTTCCTAACTTGGTGTACAGAGGCAATGAATTTGCTTCTTCCATAACAACCTCTTCCAGCTGCTCTATGCTTTCACTGAACTCCCCTAATGCTTGTCTCCTTCTCTCAGTCCCTACAGATTTTGGCAAACGGGTGTACCAAGGAGTGCGAGTGAAACACACAGTCAAAGACCTTCTTGCTGAAAAACGATCCAGGCAGAGCAGTGGCTCCCGTTTCAGTGTAAGTTGCCCCCCTCACCTCCCCTCCTTTTTTTTTTTTTTTAAACCAGAAAAGTCATGTCATGTAATCCTCTACTTTAAAGAGCATTTATGTTGAGTTCAGGGCACTGCCAATATTGACAGGGAATAGCAAAACCATTTGCAACACTGGTGTTTGCCCCAAAAGATCACAGATGGCTCCTTGATTTTTTTTTACATCAGTGAACCTTTGAGGTATTAAAGCCCCTTTTTTTTTAAAAAAAAAAAAAAAAAAGCAAATCAGTAATGCTAAATTTCTCATTCCTTTCATGTCCTGCATATGACACCTTTCCAAGTCAACTTTCTTCTTCACTAGCTACACTTGAACAACGCATTGCCACAAAAATAGATGTTCTTCCCTGAATGTTGTGCTCCTTCCAGCTCCTTTCTGGCATACTAGAGTGCCAGCGGACATGCAGTGATGTTATGGTCTGGAAAGAGGCCAAGCATCAGTTTGTAAGAGATGATTTCTTTTTAAAGTGGTTCTATGGCAACAGGAAGCCTAAGTCAAATTATAGTACTCTACATCGTTTTTTCTCAATTACTAGCCAGAAAAGTGATGCTGCCCTAGAAGGGGACACAATATTGCAGGTGCCAGCATGTGGCATCCAGTGGCACAGTAAGCCATTCCCTGTGTGCTCTCAAGACTCACCTTTACCAAGCAGCAGTACTTCACTTTCAGGCTGATTGGGAGCAATTGGGCCACTAACAGATGAGGAGGTGCAGTCAAGCTGCTGAAACTGTGTCCTGGAACGAAAGGGTGGGAGCAGAGACCCGAATTACTGGCAGCAGAAGATACATATTGGGAGTTTTGATGTTCTTCTCCACCCAAGCCAGTGGCCTCAGGCTTTTTGTCTTTAGCAAAACAAAGAGACCTCAAAGGGACTTGCAAGTGTTTTTCTCACTGTTACTTTCATGCACGTTAATTCTGTGCAATGGAACAGACAGAAAAACAGAATGGGTATTACCAAACAAAGCAAGATCCAGCCATAGATCTCTTCAGAGCTTTCAGCTAATGCAGAAGTGCAGAAGAACCCCTGAGCCATGGACAGTCACTGGGAAACACATGCTCCCACCAGGCAGGCATTTGGGAAAACTGCTTTGGGGAGCATCAGGAAACAACTGCTGTTTGCACTCACTGAGAAAACAGATCCTGCTTGATAACTATCACGCTTTACCTGCTCCCTTTCTGAAGGCGGCAGCTTCAACGGCTGCAATCAAAAGCCCTAGGAACTGTAAAACACTTGCTGCTTGCTTTATGGCCCTTTGCTTTGTATTCCAAAGCTTAACAGTTGTGTATCTATCTAATGCAAAATCAGCCCTGTTGCTAATTCCCCATGAGAGATGAAAAATTATTGTGCAGGGCAAACATCCGTATTTGCTTGAATGTATCATGAAAAGAACAGCTGTAAGTGCAGCTCTGTTTATCTGACATAATATAATGAAGAATCAAAGCAAATGGCAGATAACTGAACACCCCTTTGTATATTTATGATGCAGTGTAATTTAGCTGCATCTTTTATTTGAACATGACCTTTGCTCCAAAATTAGTAAGCCTTTGTTGTGCAAGGGGAGGTCTATGGAGGAGAAATGTGCTGCTATGGAAAGGTCATTGCTCATCAGAGGTGAGCTGCTGGGCTGTTTACTGAGGCAGCAGAACAGCAACAATTTCAAGACAGCCAGGCCCTGCACACATTAAATGATAGGAAACCAGCGTGTACCATAGTGAAAATCACACAGTTTGGGCTTCTGAGTTCCCACCAACTGCGGGGCAGAAGGGCTTGGTCCTGGGCTTTAGGTAGGGTCTGACATTTTTTCCTTTGGCTCATCTACCACATAGGCACGAACCAGCAGTTATCCCCTGCATGATAAAAGGATTACCCTCTTTTATCAGGTGGGGAAACTGGTAGGTACACGAACGAAGCACTGTGCCCAGCAGCACGCAGAGGCCAGGGACAGATCGTTCGGCAAACTTGCTGTCAACAAACCAGTCAGGTGCCCTTCCCAGACTAAGTTTTGCTTTTATTATTAATTTTTATTACTTCAGCTGCTGTACTGCAGATTTGGCTCAGAGAGAAGATACACTGAAGCCAAAGGATGGTCAAAGGGCACCATAGGTCCCCACTGTAGGACCAGGTCATTATTTTGACCTAGATCCTTACATTTACTTCCCCCAAGGCAGCCTTGTAGCTGAACAACACTCCTGGGTTACCAAGGCAGTGAAGCAACACAGCTCTCCAGGGTACCCCCAGCCGGTATCTCTGCCTGGTCACGTGCAAACCAGGCTGAGACCAAGCTTATCAACAGCTGAATATGCTGTGGGCTCAAGTGATGCTAAACGGCGACACTGATGCGTTGCAGAAGATCCAGCTACCCCAGTCCCACAGCACTGAAAGGAAGTAATGCAGGGAGGAAATGAACTAATGGGCTTAAATTAAGCCAAGCAATTTGTCAGCTGATAAGGAGCCAGGAAGCAAGTGAAACGTAGGTCTCTGCAAGTATGCAGGTGCCTGCTATGATGAAGGCCAAAGATGGGCTGTTGCAGAGGCTCTTGCAACTGAATTAAGGCAGGTAAAGCCCTTGCAGCCTCTGTGGCTATCCATCATAGGTGTACGCAAGAGGACCTGCTGCCTGTGACACACAGATAGTTTCAGTAGCTGTTGCACAGGCAGGATCAAAGATGAACGGAGATGCACTGGTAATTTGAAATCCTCTGTACTAGAGGCTGGCAGGTGTGCCCAGGGACCTTCCTCTCCTTCCAGCAAAGCATCCCAGCTCTCATCACTGCAGCCCTCTGACCTGTAGGCAGCATCTGTGCTACCTGCACCTCCTAACTCAACTGTTTCCTCAAACACAGTATTAGGGGTGCCAGGGGACAGTACTAGACTGCTTCCTGGTGGGGTGTTAAGACTGAGGTCTAAACACAAGTGCAGAGGCCTGCACCATTACTTTCAAATAGATTCCTCTTCAGTGAATACAGACACAAGCTGGCTGCAGGACATGATGGCCACGGGCAGGCAGAGGAGGTGCTGGTGAAAAACCCTGAAGCAGGAGAAGGTGTTACTAAAGTGATGTAGACGCTGAGAGAGGGGTGTCTGCTGAGACCAGATTTGCATGTGGAGGCTTTAGCTTTGCAGGGCAGTGTGCATTACCAGCTATCATCCTCACTGAGGTCTGCAGCTGAAAATGGACCAGCTGGAGTGAACCTGCAGTGACCCTGCAGTGTGAACACGCTCATCTACCCACAAGCCAAAGGGCTCCTTCCTGACACCTCCTATCACTCCTACAGCCCATGTGACTTGTGTGGGCTCAGAGCTCATTTTCATGGTGGAGCAGGGAGCAGCTGCAAACCTCCCTCAGCAGTAAAAGGAAGTCCTAGCACTGGCAAATTTAATTCAAATCTAAACCTCTAAATTTGGTTGCTTGCGATGGCAGGAACCTCCTGTTTGCACTATGCAAACTGGAAATGGCGTGCCACCATCGCTGGCCAGGGCGACAGCAGAGCCGAGGTAAATGCAGCCGTGGGCACTGTATTTCTGCTCTATGGATTTGGAGTTCTAGAGACAGAACTCAATGAAACTCCATGTATGAGCTCTGCTCCAGCAGGTGCCTTTGCCACGGTGCTTTGTAAGGAGTTAGCCACCACGAGCACCAGGGTCACTCAGGGCTAATTCTCCCTTATCTAGGGACCAAGAGGAGATTATAACTATCAGTATTGCTGTAGCACCCACATAGGAGCTAGAAACAACTGCCTTCTACACACAGCCTACTTCTTCTGTGGCAGGTAGATGCGGCACAGAATCTGCCTGTTTTCACTAGCCATGAACCTAGATACCAGCTTATTGTGACCTGTTTTGTGCCAACACCAGAATGACGGCTCAGCATTACGCCTGCATTAAGGGACGCCGCAGTACATGAGAAAGAAGCTAGTTATCTTGATATTTTTAATGTTATCAGCTCTACACAAGACCTTCCAAATCTCTTCTTAGCCTACATCTGCTAATACCTGAGAGGCCCCATGCTTGAAATCGCGTAGTTAAGCTGTTCATACTCATAGCACCAAGGCTCAAATAGCGCATCTGAATTATGCCAACACCTTCCCAAACTACATGCTTAGAGAGATGCTTTGCTTTGAAAAGACATTTTTTAACACGTCTTTATCTTTTGCAGGGCAGCACCAGCACACCACAGTCACCATTTGTCCAAATGCCAGGTGAGGTTCTCCTCCACCGATAAATAACTTCAGTGCAGGTTGGACAGTTGACACTGCTCCTGGCTCTTCTGCTCCAAAGGACATGAAGTGAGCAAAGGAGCACTGGAGCAGGTCCACCCCTCAGAGAGAGCCCAGGAGGAAAGTAATTGAAAGAGTCAAAACAGGAACAGCAATAATAAAGGCCTCTGTAGTCTTGTATGAAATTCCCAAAGAAGGGAAAAAGAGGTACTTAAAGCAATTCCCACCTCTTTTGATAGAGATGCCGCACAGAACCCCTTCTTTTCCCTCAGCATCTTCCAGTTTTCCCTGGAGCTGAAGAGAGAAAGCACAAAACCAGGAGGTGACCTGTTTCATCCCTTGAGCTTTTGGGCAAGGAAAGGGGAGTGAGGCTGCAACAGAGGCAGGTGGTTTTGCAGCTGTAACCCCACCCTCCTCCCCAGGAGCTGTAGCAGAGCAAGGAAGAAGCAAAGGCTGGCAAAGCTAACCTCCATTCCCCTGGCCTCATACTTGAAGCTTCCCAAAACACCTTTGGTTTGCTGCAGATGAAGGTCATCAGCTGCATCAGGGCACTCTGAGGTGCTAAAAGGACTTAGGCTGACACATCCGTTTCAAGGCAAGATTGACTCCTGCCCTGGACGATGCAAGAGAGAAAAGGGCTCTACTTTGCACCTGTAGAGGTGCCCATAGCTCTGTGGCTCCTCAGGTACTGCTGTTACAGTTTCTATTTAGCCAACCCTTTTTTCTGACCACCACAGGCTCACCTACCACGGCTGGTTACTATGGCGTCAGGAGGTCCTTCACAACTGAGTTGGATTTCCACAATACAAAGCAGTTTGTCAGTGATGTCTACTCATCCCCTCTAGGGTCCAAGCCCTTCTCGTGTGATTCCTCTGCCACTCAGGGCTACCCGGCACTTCTGGACCCATATCTCACCGACCAATATGGGGATTACCGTGCTACTCCCCTCACAGCTGGTACCAGCTCCTTCTTCAGCCCTTCTTCTGTGCCCCCTCTCCTGCCATCCTTCCCTAATGACACAGCGCACTTCCTACTAGTGAGTGAGTCTACGGTTCTCAGTCACCCCATGAAAAATTACCCATTTAAAGCTGGGGTTAAGTCAAGGGGACTTGTGCGGGAAGGATGTGGCTGTTACAGGAGGCAGCCACAGCAGAGCACACAGCAGATGGGGCAGGGCTGAGGGGGAACTGTTTTTCTCTTTGTTCCCATCCGCCATCTAATTGTGCCCTCTCCCTGTTGGAGACCAGCTCCTAAACTAACAACCTTCCCAGCTCCCCAAAACAACTACTCCATTAAACTCCTTGAGTTTCTCGAAACATCCTTTGACAGCTCCAGGCAGTTGCCTATCCCTATCCCTGCCTCTTCCCAGGAGCCAGCTCCGTTCACACCCCCAGGGCAGAGCTCCTGGGCCCTGCAGGGTCAGGGCTGGTCAGTCCCACTGGGAACCTATTTCAGGCCTTGCCCACTATTGACAGCATGGATGTTTCCCTTCAACAGTTCTAACACCAAGTACTGCTCCAGAGCAATAGAAACCATTGTGAGTGCTCCCAGCTAGGCCCTTGGGATAGCTTGGCTTGGTGAAGCCAAGCTAGATAATGCCATTGCCTCCAGGACAAGCTGTTATTCTTAAGGGTCTTTCTTGCCTTCTCTCCCCGCTTCCATGCAGAGAGAGCCCTGGGAGCAGACCTCACCCAGCAGTCTCAGCCAGTCGGATGGTGCATGCTCAGACCCCCTGCAAGCACTGCCTGCCAGCACCAGCTGCCTCTCCTCACATGAGTCCGGAGGCGTTTCCCCGTACCGAAGCTCAGGTTGGACCCCAGCCATCCCCGGAGCCCAGCCTTACCCTGTGCATCCTCTTGAAGATGTCCACTACTCCCCCAGCTATGCTGCCACCCCACCCTACTCCTTCTCACCATTCATGACTGTGGGAAATGAGCTTACCTCCAGGATGAGCCACCTCTCATCAGAGCAGTCCTTGGAGACGCCGCCCCTTCACGACAACTCTGCCTGGGCAAAAGAGGATGGAAGTCCTGTCTGGGGGACTTATGGAGGCCGGAGAACTTACTGATGAGAGATAAGAGCTGGAGGAAAAGAAAAATGGACCATTTTTGAAGCAAATTCTTTACTTACATGCTTTTTCCTAGAGCTGGTCCTTCAAAAAGAGGATGCTAACAACACACAATGCTTTATGCTCTGTTCAGAAATACAATCACTTGGATATGCCACATTTAGCTTACAGTGGTCCCTTCTAGCACCTTATGAAAGTCACTGCTCACAGTCCCGCTGTGCTACAAGTAAAATACACAGCCTCAAAAATATCTACACTCTCTGGGCCTTTCCTACAAACAAGGATCTCGGGTACTTCTTTTCAGATGCTGAGAAAACAGAGAAAATGCTCTGAACCTTAAGCTACACCTACAGAGCCATGTTACCAGAAGAGATTTGGGAAGGCTGGAGAGCAAGGCAGGGGCTGGGGGAAGCCCTCCTTGACAGCACAGAGTCTGTATAATGGTATCTGGTTACCTAGCAGCATAAATGTACATCCCTAACACTAGCGTGCTGTGAACATGGCACTGTCTTGGGCAACAGTTATGGCCAATGTAGCAAAGGCATGGCACATTTGAGCCTAGAGCACAGAAGGCTACAACCAAATAAAGCTCACCACATTACACCAGGGCCTGGCAGACAGCTTAGGGTGTTGGCAGGGACTGTCAGGGCAGCGTCCTGACTGCTGAGCTCCACACGAGGACGCCTCACCATCCATCCCACCTGCAATGCACAAAACACATCCTCCCCAGTTTCCCTCTTGCCCTGAAGAAAACACAGAGCTGTTCCCCCCCTTGCCTACGTGGGCTCAATACAAGTGACGTGACTCGAAGCCTTGTGTCAGTGGGCACAAGGCAGACTGCTCCCAGCCCCTTGCCGGGAGGCACCCACCTGGGGCTGCAATCGGGAACAAGGCTGATTTGAAGTCCCGGTGCCAGGCTGGGCCCCATGGCCACTAGAGGTAGCTCTGCACATACAAACACACGGGCGCAGAGTCCTGGGCAACCCTTACAGATGCAGCCAATCCTCCCTGCTGCGTCCATACCCGGCAGAGGCTACCCCCTTTGCCCCAGCTCGTCCCTCAGCTTGGCACCCAGGGAAGTAGCAACAAAAGCCTCGCTGAGGAAGAACAGAAGCCTTCCATGGCCTGAGAGTACGTAGTGACGTGACGCTTTAAGGCCCTCCTTGCCTCAAAATCCTCTCCTCAAATCCTGGGGCATTTGGAGCCTTCTCGGCACCCTCTGGGCGTCATGGGTGGCGCGGGAGTGGGCGGGTTGTGCCACGGGATCGGGCCCAGAGCATCGCTGGTTCATGCCATGCTACCTGCAGGTACCTCTCTGCAGAGGAACATGGACTGGGTACACAGCACCGCACCTAGGAACAGGCAGCGGCACCAGGCCCCTGGAAGCAACACTGCGGAGAGCTGCCAAGCGGGCCAGGCCAGCCCTCCACGCAAAGCCCGCCCTTTTACAGGCATGCCCCCCAGCACCATCCCCGGCACCCCGCACCCTGTAGTGCGGGAACGACCCCGCAGCCGGTGTGGCGTGCACGCAGCAACCACGCGAGCCCCTGGCTCAGCCCACATCTGGCAGACGCCACGTCCCCGGCCGTTCAGGCGCCCACAAACCATCCAGGGTGGGCTCTGGCATCGGAGGGTGGAAGGAGCGCTCCCAGGGGTCGCGGCAGCTGCCCCGAAAGGGCTCGACCCCTCACCCCGGCCCCGCGCAGCACAGCCCAGAAGCAGCTGCAAGAGCCGGAGCGCCAGCAGCCCGGGTGCAACGGGCCCGGCAGAGCCCGGTTAGGCCTTCAGGGGCCCGGCGCAGCCCCTGCTNCCCCCCCCACACGTGCTCTGCGTGGGGCAAGGTGAGCCCGGCTGCCTCCCTGTTTGGTCCGTAGGCACCGCGGGCTCCCGCGAGCGGCAGGTGCGGAGCGTTCCCGGGTGGCAGCCGCTCGGCCAGGGCTGCTCCCCTGACCGCAGGCCAGGGCAAGGCAAGTTGCCCCAGAGCATCTCGGGGCCTGCGCGGGTCTCCGTGCGCCGTACCCGGCCCCTGCGCCCCCAAAGCTGAGGCCTGCACGAGCCTTGTCCCACACCACAACTGACGACACCGTCAGGCTGAATCGCTGTCCATAGCTGCTGCTTGACAAAGTGGCTAAGCAGCCACCATCGGCTATCTCAGCTGTATCTTCTTCAAGGGCCTTGCACGAACAGAGACACCAAGGTCAGGCTGGCTGTATTCCCATCAGGCTCCGAGGGAGAAGCAGGGACAGAAAGTTTTTGAGCCGTATTGGAAGTGTTTGACCCACTCCGGCATTCGGCTCTTAACCCAGGCAGGGTCTCTGTGATCCTGGAAATGCTCTGAAACCCAGGACATGCAGGAACACCCCAAACACGGGCACTGCATGTTTCCTTAAGGCGTACAGCTCAGTCATGAGGGGAGCCGAGCAGCCTGCACGCTCTGGTCTCTGGTTACAGAGGTAAACATTACCCTGGCTCCCAGGAGTGCCAGCTCCCCCCGCACAGTGCCCACAGCCTCACCCGGCTCTACCCACCCACCACCGACGCTTCAGCGGGAAGCAGCCCCAGCAACGCAAAGGCTTCAGGTCCCAAACTGCTTAGCACGGGCAGGCCCGCGTACTCCCCTGCGACCTCTCCCTCTGCAACTCCCCCAGCACAGCATGCTCCTTTTGGCTGCATCACAGGTCGGGGGGGAGAGGGCTCCTCTCCAGAGCGGCCCACGGGAAGTGTCCCTGCAGAGCCGCCCGGAGCAAGGCTTGGCCTACCAGGAGCTGCAGCGGCACATTTCAGGGCAAGGAACGGCATCACCGCTGCGACCATTCCCCACAGAAATCAAGTGTATTTGTTCAACTTAAAGGAAAAGAAAAGACTTGGCTGCCACAATAGCCAAACTGAACTGCTAGTAGATTATTAACAGCCTGGCCTGCTTTCTGCCTCAGCCAGCTATTCCCAAGGCATGGCAGAGACTGCAGTGCCCAGGGAGAAGTTTAAATGCAACCTAAAAAACCCAGCGACGTCAGTAGTGTATAGTGATGAAGGGTTATCCAAAAACTGTGTCATCTTACCACACACTGAAACCCCAGCACTTGCAGCACACAGGGCAGGCCAGCGCTGAAGTATGTAAGGAGAGAGGGGCCAATTTGTGCAGCGAGAGCAAATAGTCTGAATTAGGGGAAAACGCAAATAAACTCCAATATAAGCCCAGCATCTGGGCAGAGGGAAGGGAGTGCTGTGGAAAGAAGTGGGGTTCGGGTAGCTTCAGCTACCTGGGTGCCCAGGGCAGCCTCTTTACTACGCCACACCCGCCCACTGCCATTTTGTCCCCAAAACCTTAGTATTTAGCCTCAAACTGTGAAAAAATGTGCAAAAAGCAGCTCAGTCCCTTGCAGAGTCCTCTCAGCAGGCAGCAAATGAAATATGAGAGGGCTGGAGCCCAGCCTGTGCATCTGAGGGGAAAATACTGAGCCGGGTTCGAGGCATCTGCTTCATTCGGAGAAAGATGGATAAAACCCTGCAAATCTCCCAAAAGCAAAGGGTGGGGAGGGTGGCCCCACCAAATCTTGTTCCCCCAGACCCTCTGCTAGATGGGGATGTGCTGAGTTTCACAAAAAGATAGCCCATTTTGTGGAGCCTTTGAATATTCAAATTTAAAGTATCGCGCAATCATTGATTGTCAAATCATTGGTTTCTAGAGGTTTTAAATACTTGGCATTAGGAGAGAAAAACTCAAACTTATACCCGTAGGGATAAAACAATAATACTGTCGGGATCCACCTGGCATTGCCGCCAGGCAAGCAGGTCCTTTTGCCCCCAAATTTTAAGCCTGCCTCCTCTTGCCCCCTTCACCTGCTCTGGGGCCGGGGCCGGGGCCGGGGCCACCGCTGCCGCTGCACCGGGCGCCCGGCGAGGTGCTGCCCGCTCCTGCTCAGGATGTCCGGTAAGCCCCGCCGCGCCCCCCGCCACCCCATTTTGGGGCTCTTTCGGGGTTCGCCGGGGTCATTTCGCGAGCGAGGCAATCGCGCCTCCCAAGCGAGGAGGGACGGGGCAGGGCGGGGAGGAGGGAAGGAGGAGGCAGGGAAGGGCTCCTGCCCGCCAAGCGCCGGCCCCGGGGCGCAGCGGGCAGCTCGGGGCCCGG
>VZTL01055237.1:0-16404 GCA_013400535.1 Scopus umbretta | reverse complement strand
GAGATAACTATTTCTGGTGTTCATCTATTAAAACTGAACCAATTGATCTTCGGATTCTGAACTTTTTCTTCAGGTAAATCAGTTACCAGAATTTCACACAACTTGTCTATGGTCACATTTGACCTCAGTTTGCATTAATCAGTATCACTGCACCAAGTTATATGATGAATATTTTATAAGGCCAAATATGTACCGTACACATGTGCTACATAAGTTTACAATAGATTTATCTAGATAAGTAGCTTTAAAGGAGCAGTGTAATTACAAAGAGAATGTTTTCCTCTGTGTTATCCAAGGCAAATGTATTAATATTTAATATCCTACTTTTGCTAGTGAGCATGAGATTTAATTTCATGGGCTCAGACTATCACAGATTTTCTCCTTCTAAATGTAAACCTGGGATATCCCAGAAACACTCAAACTAAAACATGAGGAAAAAACCTCCATGCTCAGGATAAATATGAATTATGCTCACTCCTATTTTGTTGCTATCAAACCATGGAAATTAATTTTTTCAATTCATTTGATATATAGTCTGTTAGAGTAATATAGCAACATAGTCCACTGCAGGATCTTATTGGCTCCTGAATCTTCTCGTTCTGGCAGCAAATAAAGTTGTATATATTTTCAACCAAATTCCTTGCTTAAATCTAAACACATTTCCATATTCCTGGTCTTATGGGAAGGCATTTCTAGGTTATTCTTGCTTTTTCTCATTAAAAATTTCTTCTAATTTTGGGTTACAATTTAACCATAGATAATTCATATTCATTTGTTCTTATGCCAGCAATGTCCATTAGCGTAAATATCTTAAATAGCTCTCAGTTATTTTCAGAATGAGGAAGAAATGTCAGCAGAATGCCTCATTCTGCTTCTTACATTGTAACTAATAGATAAAGAACAGCAATATTAACCACCTTTCCTTATGACATGACATCCAACAGGACTGTCCATAATTGTTAATCTGTGCATAAAAACGTTAAACTTCAACTAATAGGAGGTAAAAAACTTAAAAGCTAAATATACAAATTCTTTCTGAAGATCTAGGAAAATCTAGATCTTGGATTTTTGAGCCAAACATCTTATATTTCCTCCCAGCACCTCCCAACACCTCCTAGTTAAAATCCCTGAAAATATACATTTCTGATTGTCACATATATATACATATATTTGGAAATATAATGTTGGCAACCTCTCTGATACATTGATCACTGTTTGTACACCTTATCTATAACTCTGGTGAATCTCACAGTGAAATTAACAAAAGTTTAAGACTTAGGTTAGATGGAAGGTTATATAGAAGTTCAAGACAAGAAAGGAGGACTACAATATTCAAATACAACTGTAGAATGTATTTAAGTAGGCAAAATAATTATTCAGACTGGAATGTGGTACTGTATACTGGATCACCAAACTGCTTTAGCTTTTAAAGTGTTTCTCTAAAATTCCATTTTTTTGTTTATTTTTAACCAAGTTCAGTTCACATCACAGGCACATAAACAATATTTTGGCCCAATAACAGATCAGTCAGGAGCAAGAACAGGTGACTGAGACAAATGAGAGGGGAATTGGAATTAATTAAGTTCATTCTTTTTCTCTGAAGTCAAATTATTACAGTACTAGAATGCAAGTTGGAGGCTTCATAGCTTTGAGAACTCAGACTACACCACATTAAGACCTTGTAGTCTTAAATAGATGAGAATGAGAAAGAGGGAAAAAGATGGGTAAACAGCAGCAGTAAAGTGAAAGCAATTCATCCACAATCATTCAATAAATTCATGGCAAAATGGGGGCTACAGATCTCACAACCACTAACGAACCATTCATTAAAACAAACTGTGTTTCAATTTATTTGTTTTAAATAAAACTCAAACCTGAGCTATTTGTTGCTGTCAGACATGTGCCTGCGTTCATTTCCAGCATTATTTTGGTTGAATTGCCTCAGCTTTATCTGTAAGTAGTTTGCGAAATGAATACCATACTTCCCAAACAGAGGTACTCAAAGAAACGAGAATATGTTTTCCTTGGGCTGCTGCTGTTGGTAGACCAAGGGATGGGGGGGAGGGAATTAAATAATGTGCAATGTCTTTCCATTACACTGACTCTATAATTGCCTATTTTAAATCCATAATTGTCTATCTTAAACCTTTCTTGAGACAGTTACATGTCAAATCTAAATACTGGGAAATTGTTTCAATATAAGAAAACAAACTTTATTTATTTTTTTATTTTTTTATTTTTTTTAGTAACTAGGATGCCAGACTGTAAAATTCCTTACTATATACTATATACCTGGTTAACTACTTTGGCATCTATATAACTGTTCCTGTACTGCTAAGCCTTGTATATTATAGTAAAGAAACAATGACCAACAGTAGAATAATAGCAGGAAGAAGATTACGTATCTATATGGTATTCTGTATATTTCCTTTCTGTGATACTTTGTGTGTGCCTTCCTACTATTACATACTATCAGGATTAGCACTATTAACATTTTATCAGGGCTTCAGTTCTCAAGAGATTAATGAATCTACATTTTTATAGACAAAATGCTCAAACAAACCAAGGAAAATTCATCTGGAAAGTAATGCTAAAGTGATAGCATATTTCTTCAACAAACAGTGTTTTGATTTGGTACGGTATATGCTATTGCTAGTTAAAGAAATTCATTGCTCTCATATAATGATAGGTCAATGGGAGAATAGGTTTATTAAATGAGGCACAAAAGATTAAAGCAAGAAAAGATATTGTAACATTTTTGTTTTCTTTTTGACTTCCAAGTTACTATGTTTTAGTAGTAACTGTTTTTCCTCTCATAATCTGAAAGAGTTTCACAAAGACAAATCATACTGATGCTCATATAACTATTCCATGCACCCACTTTCAAAACAAGTGAAGATGCATTGATCCATATCACATTCATCCTTAACTAATGTCTTTGCATAAGATTAAATAATATGGAATCTTTGGTGACATGGAGGGATTGTAGCTATGGATGAAGCTAAGGTTTTTAGGCCTATTGCCAAAATGTTTCATGTAAGCCTGTTATTGTCTATCTTTGGAATAGTTGTATGTCAGATATATGCAGTTACAGGGCAAATAATGTTCTATAAGTGAATGATTTTCCAGACAGTTTCGACATGAAAAAGCTAGAAGACTTAGTGACTTAAGAGAGGAACTGTTTGTGCATGTTCACAGTTTTCAACAATGTGGTTTTTAACAGGAAGCTAAATTGGTAGTCCTAAAGATATTCATTAAATACTAACAGATAATTTAGAAGAACTCTGTTTTGATCTGATTCTGTGAAACTATGGATACTTGAGAAGAAACTCTTTGAAAAGGGAGAAAGGTTGGGGGGGGGGTTCTCACTCAATAGCATCACTTGTGGCTTGTTGAAATAGACTCCGCATGGCAACAAATATTTGGTAAATCTGACTTTTTCCCCACATTGATCCAAAAAAAAGTCTATTGTTTTATTCTAACTGGCTATTTCTACTCAGTAGGAAGTAGGGCATCCCTTGAATTTTTAATCAGTTCACAAGAAGCTAATCCATTTTTACTACCTATTCCATAAGAATAACATTCTGAAGTTTTTTCTTTTCTTCTATTCATTATGGATAGCATATTTAGAAACAAGTAGTTATTTATTTTTATAATTGCAGTAAATATTATTTTTGTATCAGATATTCACTGTGTAGGACCTAATTTATTTTGTTTGTTTCTTGCCCTTACTTTGGTTATGGTCTTTGTCCTCATATCAAAACAGTTCAATTGTAAGTGAAGAATCCCAGAAACTGCAAGCTTTTTTGGGAGAGAACTTGCTGTGCTTTAATATAGCAGACCTTGACCTTTCTCTACATAGTGCAAGTTGGGGAGCAAAGCAGGAGCAAGAATCACAAATTATTGACCTTTGCCCTTTTTTTCCCTTTCTTTTTATTAATGCATCGATCTCCAGAAAGAGAAAAGTTCTGTTAGTGCTGTTTTAGAAGGGAAATGACTTAAAAACTAAGACTTTCCAGTTTAAGTCACTGTTTTGTTTTTGTTTTTAATTAGTCCTTGCCAAGAAAGATAGGGAATAGATGGTTATGTCAATGGAAAACACAATAATATCTTTTGTACCTCAGTTCCTGTGCAAGGATTAGTGATTGCTGATGTTATCAAGAAGCCTATGAAAATATTTGCCCTGGAAAGAGGTTAAGAGTGAGAAAATATTAATGTGAACTTTAGGCAGTGGAGAAGCTACAGAAAAATCAAAAGTTAGCCTTAATAGAACTGGAGCATTGTCTTATGAATTATTCTGTTTCTGTAGCTTACTTCCACAAACCTTAACCTAATAACATGCCTTACTTCTCTTCCTCTCTGCCCCCAGTTTTAGTTCCGTTATAGCACACAGATGCATGCTTTAATAAACAGACATAAAATTCACACATAGATATATATTTCCTTTCTTATATAGCCTATCATGTAATGCTTTTTATGACCCACTTGGTCTTCTTTACCCACTTTTTGTTCCATATCACTGTGCTCCCATCTAGCTGTATATAGGCTGAATGAAATTTAATACACAATAAAGTATTTTGTGTTTATTAAAAGCATTTCAATGAATACACAGTTAATTGAAATTCTCAAGGTTTTGAACAGTTGGGCAAAAAGTCTTTATGCTACTTCTTGGGCTAGGAGTAGGAACTGGCCCTGAGAATTTACAATATGATTTCATGGAAGATTAAGAAATATCTCTCTCTCAGGGTAGCCATGGTATCTGAATTCATCATATCCTCTATAAATTTAATGCAGGTATATCAGTCTTTATGTTATTATTATCACTTCCCAAATATAGTTGGTGATGTATTTAATTCAAAATTCAATTTAATTATCAAATTAATTTAAATTTAATTACAAAATTCAATTTAATTATCCTAACAATACAGTAGAAAAATAGGAAAATTATATTGTCTTCATTCTGCCAAAAGGAAACCAAAATGCAGAAAATGTATGTCTTATCTCACACAAAATAATTATGATCTTAGGTGTCATCCTGAGTACCACAATAGTAATTTACTCACTGCATTATCTATCATCTTGAAAAACAAAGAAAAAAAAAAGACTGAATTTTCTTTGCTTTTGTTTTAAATTAAATAACAGCAGTTTTCCATTAGGAAAAAAGGGATCTTTCCATTGACCATGAATGAGCTTTGGATCAGACTTTAAAAGATGATTCTTATCTTCCAATACCTCGTGGAAAATTAGATGGCTACTACAGTTTTCATGCAGCATAAATACAGATTTACTTTAGCTTCTTGTTAAAGTCATGCATAGATAAGTACAAAAAATATTTGTTAACATGCAGTACTATTAGACACAGCATGTTTGCCTTCTAAATGCTAATATAAAGCCCTTGACGAAAGGCAGAATTTCATCAACAGCGACAGTATCTCTTGTAAGTTCAGAGATAAAATAGATAAGGTACTGCAGTCTAGGCAGAATTTGGTTTTATACCAGATAAGCTATTTTGCACAAAATTGAGCTAGCCATTTGTCCTAGTTTCAAATTATTTGCTTCACTTTGAGTGCCTATCAGTAACTGATAATCACTTTCAACAATTAATTTTTCACACAGCATTTTTTCCACCAAAGAAATCCAAAGCCGTGTTAATTTGTAGTCATTATAGTACACTCTTCTGTTAATGTCAAAAAGTTAGTTAAGCATTTGAAGTTATACCAGTATTAGGGCATATGAAAAGTTATTCAAAGTACTAACACACTAGCTAGTACTCTAACAGACTATCATTCCATCTTTAATTAAAACTCTACAGAAGATACTTTTTTCACTAGTATACTAACACACAACCAGCTTACCATGCAAATGTTCCCAAGCTGCATCATCACCAGCTGCTCTTAGTTCCAGATTATTTCAAAGGGTTTTATACGGAACAAAGAAACATCTGAAAATCACCAGTTACGAGCCAGCAGAACAAAAGAGATTACTAAATTGGCACGGGCTATGTTGCACAATAAATAGACCACTTTAATTGCAGCAATGTGTGCTTTATTTTTACTTGCACACACCTTGACTTACTAGACATCTCAAGAAACAAGATATATACATCTTTATTTTACTCCATTTAATGAAGCTTTCATTTCTTGGAGAGGATAGTCTGAGATAGTTGTGGTTTTTTAACTGTGTATACATCCTACATGTTCACATGGGGTGTGTAAACTATCTAATCTAGAATAACTGTGGTACTCACTTGCTTGACCTTCTACAGGCCATCTAAATTCATAGATTTACTCTGTATCAGAGATTGCACAATCAAGAGCAGAGCCTTCTCTGGGCAGGGGGGTTAGATTTCAATAAGAACCAATAAGGACAAGTCAACTGATGGGATGAACTCTTAGAAGGTGGCCTCATTCAGACTGAGCATTACCTAATTAAGTAAAGCAAAATTGAAGGGCAAAAAATTGAGGACTACATAAACACTTGTTTATCTCAAGCAGTCATGCTATGAAAAACTAATTTTGGGAGAGATGACAGTAGATAATTCTGTAACAACTGTAATTTTATCCTTCATACAGCTAATCTAAATATAACAGAGACTACTAAATGGTTATCAATAGGTCCTGTTAAATGAATTGGGCAAGAAGAAAGAGTACTGTGAAAAGTGTGGCTTTCCCCCTCCATCTTCTTCACAGAGTTCCGTTCCTTAAGACTGCCAATCTGTCATTTTTCGAGTGTCATTTTCATTGCTTTTCAAAACATAATATGAAAATGGAGACTTCTACCTCTTCTCTCTCGTAGGTCATGTTTATCACAAAATTAGATGGCATTGTTTCTATGGATGGCACAAGCATTCTCTTCTAATAGAGTAAATTCTCAGAGTAAAAGCAGTAATATTCAAACATGCTGAGAAGCAATATGAAAGAGATCATTTGTATTTATTATTCTTCAAGTGAAATCAATCAAAACTAGGAAACACAGCAAAAGTGGCCAACTTACTGTCAGTGTGATGAAATTGGGAAATGCTGGGTGAACAAAGAAAGATACAAACATATTTGTTCTCCATTATACGCTAATCAAACTGTTGTGATGGTGAGCTCTGCGCTTATGGAAGGGGATAAATACATTAAATATGTGTTTTATTCTGGACCTTTCCATGTGGCATTATTAGTATTTTATTAGTAAATAGCCCTTACATTTTAATAACAGTCTCAATCCCATAGTAGCATTCTTTTACCGTTATTTCCACAATAGTTTTTCTACAAAGATATTAACATTAAGACACATTTCATTACCATGAAGCTAAATAGATTTTCAGCTTTGGAATAAAGTGTGTGCTGCTTGAGTTTAGTGGGGTTTTTTAACAGTTTGTCACTGTGATGTGTCTTGTATCTAATGGAGAGAGAACAACTGTTATGCTCCAGCTCAAAATGCTGGAGGCTAACATATACAACTTTGCTGTTTCTAACACTGTTTAGGGATTCATTATATAGCCCCAAGATACCCACCAGTTCTTAAGAAGCGTAAATGAGCATGTAAAGAATGGGAATTGAACCCACAACTGGAGAAAGGAAAATGTTGGCAACTCCCTTGCTAATGTAGGGGTCGTTACTAGTCTTCCCCGCATTTCTTTGGACTCTGTTAGATGTGTAAAAGCAACAGGAAAACTACCCTCAAACTGAACAGGAGGCTTACACTAGGTATAAACCCAGGCTGGTAATATCATTTTCGGTGAACAGTTGGCCAGGGTGAAAATACTTGTGTTATGCCCCTGGTTAATTGAGCTACGGTGGTGGCCGCCCTTTACATTCTTGTGTCTCGAAGTCAGTGATGCTTCAAGGGCTCACAAATACTGTCAGGAAAAGGGAGTGAGCACACACTGAGTAAGATTACCTAAAGAAAATAAATTAATAAAGCCCTTAGGTCTCGAATGTGTACTTTGCAGGGACAAGAATACCATGGATTTTTTTTTGTTTGTTTATTCATATGTCCATACCGTATTTAATACTGGGACTAACAAGAATTGATGAATTTTGTCATGCTTTTCACAGCCTGAGTTATGGGAGGTGACATGACTGAGAGTTATACTTGGTTTATGTGGCATACAGGCTTTATGAAGAATGGCACAATATATTTTGCTCACATCCCTATAATATGATTGTAAAAAAATACTAGTTATGAATGTATTCCCTGTGAGGAAAATTTGTATAGAGTCCATGAGAGGAGGATTATTGATTATTGCTAGAGCTGGAAGAGAGTAGCAAGTGTGTTAAACAAATTGGGAATCCATTATACCAGTGCATTACTGCCAGCCACAAACATTTACTGAATTTTATTCAAGAGGCTTCAGCCCTGCTTACAGGGGGCTTGCTGGGGACCCCAGCGGGAGGCTCCGGCCCTCACCCACAGGACGGGCTGGCCATCCTGGTTGAAACACTATGTATCTTAAGGAGCCCAGGCAGAAACCTTGACCCCATTGGTGGAGAAGTGGTCATATATGCCAAGACAAGAAGCAGTACAAGATCCTGGACTGCCCCTGAGTGCAGCAGCAGTTTCTTCACCTGCCCCTTATGGGTGCAGGGGTTGTTGCTGGCTGAAGCAGCAGGCTGCAGCACTGCAGCCCCTGAGCCTTGCTTACAGGGCGCTCAAGCTGCTCCAGTTCACAACGGGCTCCATGGTGTGTTACAGATGCTTTGCTTACAGGGCTCGCACGCTGACTGAGCTCCCACAAGGATAGACAGTCACGTAGGCACAGACTGTGAAGCTATGATTACAGGGAGGTCCCATTGCTGAGATTATTACAAAGCTACCTAGGTCTGACCCATGGGAAGAAGGGGCAAGCCTGAACTCTCCCTCCACTCAGGCTGCGAGGCAGGACCTATCTGCTAGCACACAGGGTTCTTCTCCTGGTGTTGGGAAGCCTCATTTTTCCATATTGCTGCAATTTTGAAACTCAATCAAAAGAAGCTCGCACATGCAGCTAGGCACATGTGCGCATGCAGGAAGCCATGAACACATACACCTTAAAGGCCTTCCCAGCAGAGGAAAAGAAGCCAAGGCAGCCAGCGTCAGGGCACTGATGCTCTCACCCACGAGCAGGAGGACGAGGTCAGACCTACGCCCAGGTGGCATGGAGGCTAGGCCACTCGTGATGCCCATAGGGATTTCCACGGGTTGCACACTGGCCAATGCTATGAAACACCCCACTTCTTATAGGGTGCTCAGCCTGGCCACATGGCCAGCAGGCAGGAAGCCATGGGGATAAGGGCAGACAATGTGTTCCAGAGAGCTCAATTTCCCACTCCAGTGAGGACAAAGTGGCACTCCCCTTCCTTACAGGTTGTCACTCTCCCCAGGCAGCACCAGGAGCAACAAAGCAAAGGGTGAAAAACAGGCCAAGCCCCCAGCCCTGATTACAGGGCTTGCTCAAAGGCAAGCAGGCCATCAGTGGGGCCAGCCATGCTCTTACATGATCTGTACCCTGAATGCCATTCTCCTTCTTCTTTTTGCTTTACTTTCTTACAAATTTTCTGTCTGTCTCAGCCCCATATTTTTCTTGTGCTGTAAGGATACAAAATAATAAAAATTTTAAGCTAGGATCTTAAGGCTTACTTGCTCGATTTTTCTGGGAATTATTGTGTTTGCAAGTATAATTCAAAATTCTTGTCCCTAGCTGATCTGAAAAGTCTGATGAGATTGTTGTCTTCCCTTGATGCAGCATTATTTTTTTCTAAACTGTTTCAAAGACTGAGGTATGGCCCTTGATTCAGCTCTAATATATTTTTCCTAGTACCTAGAGTTAGAACTGTCAGTAGTAGTCAAGAAAGCTGCTTTGGCGTTTCCTACTGAAATCTTCATTCTGTCTCCTGCTTTGTACACTTACCAAATTAGACCTGACCCCTCACACACTAACTTTCGTTTTCTTTCCCCTTTCCAGCAAAAATTTTCCTCAGCTTTTTGCTTGTACTCATACTGTCCTTCCTTCAAGGGCTACCTGTTCCATGCTACCCCTTCACCCAGAGGATTCATTAGATTTCTCAAGTAATTCTCCAGATCTTTTTGCCAAGTGAATCAACTGGCATACTCTTTATATCAAATATGTACTAGCTGTCACCCAAATGCTTTTGCAGTCCTCAGATAACTCACTATTTCCTGCCTAAACACAGTAGTATCACCTCAGTTCCTCCTGCTCAAAACATTCTGCTTGCTGCACAGAGGTACCTCAGGGATTCCCACTCAAACTCCTCTGCTCTCCCTGCTGAGGAAACTCAGGGCTTCCTGCCCAAACCCTTCCACTCTCCTCACTGACATACCTCAGGGCTTCACCCAAACTCTGCTGCTGTTCTTGCTGAGGTAAACCATAGCTTCCTGCCCAAACCCTTCTGCCATCCTTCCAAAGGTACCTCAGGGCTTCTCACTCAGTCTCTTCTGCTCTTCTCACTGGGGTACCTCAGAGCTTCATTCCAAACCTTTCTGCAGTCCTGCTGAGATACCCTAATGCTTCTTTCTCAAACTCCTCTGCTATCCCTGCTGAGATACCTCAGCTTTTCCCAAGAAAACACTGGAACTGCTTTCATCAAACCACCATTTCACTGTGGTGCTGTACCCATTCAGGAATCTCAGTGTTTCCTACTTAGACACAGGAATTTTCCTTGCAAAAGTACCTCTGCTTTCCTTGCAGAAGTTCCTCGGGACTTTGCAAACAACCCTTTCTGCCGTCCCTGTTGAGGTACCTCAGTGCTTCCATCTCAAACCTCTCTGCTCACCTTGCGGAGGTACTTCAGGACTTCCCACTCAAACTGGTCTGTTCTTGCTGAAGTAGTTTCCTACCAAAACACAGACGAATTATCCCTGCAAAAGTATCTTAAGGTTTCCCACACAAATATTCCTGAGGTACCTCAGGGCTTCCCACTCAAAATCCTCTGCACTCCTCACTCAGGTACCTGCTGAAACTGGCTAAGTCCGTACACCGCCCTAGAGGACAGTATAAAAATCTTATTTAGCTTCTTAGTTTTGTGTAATTTTCTTCAACTTTTTCACCAAAATGAGCATTATGCTTCTACTTTCATTTTCAAGCACACATGCAAAGGCATTCACTTGATTAAGTATGGGAAATTTCTCCAGACTCAAGACTCTGGCAACATAATTACTAAACAGTAATTCACTCCAGTGCAAGCAAACCCAAAGGAATGTAGAGCCTTACAATATTATCAACGTGACTGCAATTGTATCATTATTCGCTGACCAACAGAAAAAAAATGTGGTTCCAGGGATTATTCCCTCCTTTATATGACTTGAGTTAGGATTTTGGGGTGTTACTGAGCCAGTTTTCAACTTTCAGTAATCTGATCCAGCTTTCCTGAAAGTATGGTCTCCACCTGCCTGGCAGTATATGCTCTCTTGTGCATTCAGCCATTTTAAAGACCTAACCATAAATATATGTTTTGTTTTCCCAAATTGAAAATACTTTTATTTGTGAACATGGAACGCAAAGCCCTTGTTCAGAACCAAAGAACCCATGAATGTTATCTTGTTTGCAGGTTGGACAAGAGGATGTGGGGTGAAAGCAGAGAAGGAAGCGAGCAAGGCAACTGTTTCCTTCATGCCATCTCAAATATTTTAGAGATCATCCTGAATGGGCAGGAGAAATAATCAAGCCCAGAGGCAGTGATAAAAATGGAGAAAACATGAAATGCTGAAGGGAGTTTAAATTTGTTGTTTGAGAACTGGCCGAATTTTATTCTACTGAATGGTAATGAACTACCTCTGGAATACTCCTCCACTGAACTGCTTCTAAGCAGAGCTAGCCTATAACAGAGAGCAATGACAGAATGTGCTTTGAACATTACAACCAACCATAACACATTGTGAGAACACAACCTATGTAGTGGAGCCAAACTGACTGCAACTATTAAAATAATGAGATGTTATCAGCACTCTAAGATAGGTATGAAATCCAATCATCAGAATACTTGAAACACTTTAGTTATTCATCAGACGTTTGAGTGCTGTAGTCCACTGTGCTAAATGGTGTTACCTGAAATGTGTTTGCAAGAAGTAGCTTGTCCCTGTGGCACGGTCAGGATCACACTGCTGTGTTGATTGCTATGTTGATATTCATGTCAGGTGAACTAATTATGGCTCACAGAAACTCAGAGAACTCAGGAGAAAACAATAACAGGACAAGTCAAATTGAGCCACATAAAGTACAATGTAACTGCTATTGTATTCTTTGTTCTCTGTTCTGTGTAAAATACACCACCTTCCCAGAGGTGTCAAAACACCTAGCAGTTTCATTCTGTCATTTGAAACCTTGATTATTTGAAAAATAACCCTTATTCCTTTAAATAACCCTTTAATGAGAAAGGGACCTCTGTCTTACCTTTTTGCATATTCCATCATTTGGTGCCTTCAATTTGAAGAGCGTTACAGCCTACATCTAAGCCATTGCTTCTGTGACTGGGGAGGTTTTGCCTGTTGAGCTGTAGTCATTCTTGACTAGGTGTTAGTCCCCTTAAAGGGAGACTCTCCCAGCCTCTGGAGGAAGATCTGTATTATGAGCCTCCTTGCGCCAGATGGCACAGGTACCTCCAGTGTATCTCTGACACTTTCTGCTTTCATCCTCTCTTGCCAGATTCAAGTCAGTCATTAATGGCTTGCCTGACTCTCCTGTGTTCATGCTAGTATCTCTACAAACTTTTGGAGTTTTATTTCTTCATCTGTATTGCTCAGGAAGCAATTTTGCCTATGCTTTTTTTCCTATATTTTTCCAGATGAGTGGCCCAGTTCACTGAGAAGGGCCTTGAGTCTGAGGAGCTGGGCTAAGGTGCACAGCATTGCTGTGAGGAACCTGCACAGACAGCATTGGGAAAGAGTAAGCTGCACAGCGCGTTCATACTGACTTGAAAAGAATTGCAGTACGGTGTGGAAGAGCCTTGGTGGTTGGGGGCAGGACTGCCAGCAGGCAGGAACAGGCTGACGCATTCATATCCCAACTCACTGTGAAAATCTTTTGGTGGACCCAGAAGGGGGTGCTTTTGGAAATACTGCATTTAACTTATGAAAAGAGGGTTTGTTTTGTGTTTTCTGTGTGGTTTTGTGTTGTGGTTTGGAGTTATTTAATTTTAAATGTGGGTTGCTTTAAGTTCAGTAGTCTTCCTTTCAGGTTAATACAGTGTGATGGAAGGAGCAAGACCAAATAATGAGTCAATGACCAATATTATGATCAACCTTTTACTGTGTAAAGTGTGTAGAAAAAGTAGTAGTTTACTCACATGTTTGAATCTGCCTAAAAATGTTGTCTTTGCCATTACTTTTTTAGAAGCTTTTCAGAAGAGCAGTCCTACCCATCACTCAACATGTGCATCTGAAGTACTGGAACATTCACAGCTGATGGGCAGATGGAAACCACAGGAACTGCATGTGTCATGTTCATTTTCAGGTCAGGTTTGCATGGAAATGGGGGCTTTCTGAAATATTGGAAATGTTAGTGTCAGCTTACAGTGCCTTTCACTGTAACAGGCTTTATTAGCTGTGTTCAGTGACTTAACTGATGAGGATAGTAAGTAAACAAGTTTTTAAATAATTCAGAGATGTGGTGTATGTTGCATCCTAATAGGAGAGAGAGCAGAATTGTGTATGATTGGGAATAAGTTATTAATGATCTGATTACAGAAACAAGGTCTTTGTTCTGCTTTGTACCTCATGAAAACTATTAGCTTCCTTGTGGCAGGAGGAGAAGGAAAGGGATGTTTTCATTAGTGGGTGCAAACAGTAGCTGCCAGCACCACAAAAGTGCTCTTTGGGTATTGCAACTAGAACATATGTATTGCAGAAGAGATAAGGGATGGTAAAGGTCAAATGAGCCTGCTCTGTGCCTCTCTAGATATCATCACAGTATGTTATGAATAAATTAGAGTAGCAGCATCTGTTTGCCATATATGTAAACTGCTAAATACTGCCTGAAGATAAGAAAAAAATGCTTCTGCTTCTACTGGGTCTGCTTTGACTATGAAAACACCTTTTTGTCTAGGTGTTGATACCATTAATTAAAAAAAATAAAAGGAAACAATAATCCACATGAACATTTCAACAGTTTTAAATATGCTGTTGGGAGCATTTCTAGTACATAAACTAAATTCTGTATCTATAAACACAATGCTACAGCAGTCTGACCTCAGTCTGGGTTAATGGGAAATGACAGAATTAATGAAAATTTCAATTATACCATCAGATGCAACATAGGAGGCAGTTTTATTCCCTACCTGGTTCTGAAAGACTAGATGTGAATGAACAGAATTGTGCATTGGATACGGTTAATCATTAGAATGGAACACAGTATTTATTAATTTCCAAGTGGTAGTAAAGCCACTCATAAAGTATTGGCTAGGCAGTGTGCTCAAGGCCCGGGATTTTCTTTGCTGTGGCACTAGTAGGTCCCAAGGCAGCCCATGAAAATCATTCCTTTCCCTCCAGGCTAGCCTGTAAAAGTCACTGCTTCTAAACTTTCTCTTGTACTTCGTGGTTACTAATGATCAAATGACAGACTGATGGAAAGAGTCCTAGGAGCTTCCTCCAAATAATATGATGGGATTAAATAATGGCACTTAACAGATTTCTGATGGATTTTGCTGGACAGTGTTGTTAAAGGATAGGTGTCTCACAGTGGTTGTTCCTTGGTTTTTCCCTATCTCTCCAGGAATAGAACAGGCTGCATAAGCAGTATGTTCCTCTTCTCCCACTGTATAAGTACATACAAATTGTTAAATTTCATTGCTTCTGACCAACCTTGAGTAAATGGACCAATCCATTCTTTTGCTCTCCCTTTGTGGAATCTTATTCAGTTGTGACTCTAAAGCTTTGCAAATTTAGGTAATTCAAGAGGAACAGCTATGTGACAGTTGGAGAGCAGAATTTTACGTGTACTTCAAGATACTGCCATGCTCATTAACATGACTATTTTAATTTTAGCCTGTCTTGTACTTCTGTATTGTACTGCTTTACCATTAACAGGCATGGTTGTGGTCAGTAAATTGGTTTCAGAAGAGACTTCAAACTTCTGTCTGAGATTAGCACATTAGATAGAAGTAAAATCCTCCCAAGTTGTATCTGAATGAATAAATTCAATTTTTACATTTGCTAAAATAATTCTGTATTGAACAGTACCACTTTTGTTCTGTAAATAGTAGAATGGTTAAACTTTGCAGAGGATTAATTTTCAAGTAGTCTATCATGGAAATGTGGCCTGTTTTTCTTACAGTCACTTTGGTGTTTCCCTACCTAAGTAATGAGCTTTCCAAAATATCTGGTCTTTACATATATCCCTTCACACATGTCATGAATAACATCATGAACCAATCTGAACTTTGAAAAAATAGCACGTCATTTATATCTCTTACTTCATATGCTTTGTTAATAAATATGCAGTGGTTCTGTCATGGTTTGAGCGCTGTTTGCCATCACTGGTACAGATCTATTGATTCAACAGCTGATATCTATATATAGCATAGGTGTAGGTAGGGTAGCAGAAGGATTGGAGAGAGGAGTATGAGTTACGGTTTTTATTGCTGATCATCGTCATGAAGGAACTCTCTAGAATGGGGATACGCAGAAAAGGTAGATGAGAGTTTCAGGATATTTCTGAAAGCAATAAGGAAAAAAACCACTGACATAGTTACTGTACTGGAGGAAAAAGAATGGTGAGAAAGGCATGTTTCTGCTCATTTTCGGTTGCAATTACATTTAAAACACCAGTGTTTTCTTTGGGTTTTGGTGTCTTTTTAAAGATTTTATGGTGGCAAATGAGGACTTGCAAAGTTGAGAATTAGGTCTTGACTAAAGGTAAATGGAGAAATAAGATACAGTGTGAAATCAGTAAACTGAAAGTGCAGTGAGCTAGTGCAGCAACTCACTGTCACCAAAAGGGGAGAGTCCCTTCTCCTTCCTTCCCTCACACATCCACCGGGGTATGTGATCACCCACCACTTTCTCTGAACAAACTTGTTGATTACATTACTGAGTATTAGTGAGTTGAGTGAGAGGGACAGAAGGGTGCAAAAGAAGGGTGGCTGTGATGGCTGGAAATGAGAGGAAGAAGGTAGGAGGCTGGGAGAGAGTAGGACACCCACCTTTTGGAGGTAGAGGGCTTTTAGACTGTAATGCAGATTTTAGCTGTAAAATGCCACATCTGCTGAAGAAAATATGCAGCAAGTTGTCAGGAAGCAGAAAAGGCAGGTTATTCTACAAGGGAAAAGAAATCAGGATCCAAGCACAATAAGTCAGGCAAGGGCAGTGACCTCACCAGTCCAGTCCCACAGTATGAGAGTAAGGCAAGTAGGGCAGCCCTGGTGATGGCAACCAGGGTCAGCTAAGAGTCCAGATCATCAGCCAAGTCTGTGGTGATGAGGCAGG
>VZTL01055235.1:119306-134945 GCA_013400535.1 Scopus umbretta | reverse complement strand
CCCCCCTCCCGCCCGAGCGGGCCTGTCTGCTCCGGCCCACGCCCGGAGCGCCGTTTTGGTGCTGGGAGGCGCCGGGCGTCGCCTGCCCGCGCCTCGTCGTCGCTCAGCCTCACGTCCCCAAAAGCTGGAGCGGGGTGGGGGTGCGAGGGGAGCGGCGGGGAACCCCTGAGGCCTGAGGCCGGGCGGCCGGCGCCCACGCNTTGCCTTCCCGTCCTAGGCCGGGTTTTTTCCCTTCCCAATCCGCTAGCTCGTCTCGGACCCCTTCCTTCTCACTTAGCACGTACCAGGAGAACTTTCTGCTTCCAGAATTACTTTTGGTTTTTCCCAGGATCGCACGGGGAAGCGTGATCTTGGGAAAAAAAAAAAAATTAAGGCGGCTGCCGCGGGCCACCAACCCGGCCACAGGAGCACCGGGGCCAGGCCCGGCCGGCCCGGCGCAGCCCTCCGGCGAGCCCCGTCCCCTCCAGGCTCCGCGGCCTGCCTTCCCTCCGGGAGCGCAAGACGCGGAAACCCACCCGCGGACCACAACCGCACCTCGGGGCTCCCCGGTGCCAAGAAGCCCACCCTACCCGCCCGGCGGCCCCGGGATCCCACCCCAGGGCCCGGGAGGCGGCGCGGCNCGCCAACGCCGCTTTTTGCGGGCCCGCCTCGCGTCAGGCTGCCGGCCGCTGGATTTAGGCGAAGTTTTAATGGCAGCCGTCGACGTAAATGACGCTGACGCGATGGTGTTTATAAGCCAAACGTGTACTGCCATCAAAGAAGGAAATTGGGTTCGTCTGGCAGGATCTGTTCCCTAGAAAAGCCTATACTGACTGGCGTTAAATACATTGTAATCCCTCAGTCCGTCCTTGATTAATTTTCTGTCACCTTTTCCATGCTTCCCAGGGGCTGATCAGCCTGGTGGCCTAGGCACCCCAGCCATCAGTCTGGCCCTTTTTGAACATGGGCACGATCGTCTCTCATTTCCTCCGTATTCCAAGATTGATTAGAATTAGCATTCCTGAGATTTCTTTTGCCAGTTCGTCAAGGATTGTTGTGCAAAAGTTCCCTAGATACCCAAATTTTAAAATGTTCCAGTAGATGTTGTTTACATCTTCGTTACTCACTAATGGACTGAAAAATGCCTTTTTTTTTTAACTAGATAATAAAGTGCCTCTTCCTTCATCTTTCTCAGGAGGAAATAGAAGTTTTTACCATTTCTGCCACTGTGCTATTTCACCATCTCTTACCTAGTCGTACACCTTGGCTTTGTTGCACTCCCCATGTTTCTGTCTGTAGTCATGCGTTTTCTGTAATCTTCATTTTTTGTATACTCCGGAACATTTTTTCCTATACTCCAGAACATTTTTTTCCTATATTTGTGCATTGTTCTGTGCTGTGCTTTTAAGTTCTGAGCGTTTCCTTCATCCTGCTGCTGAGCCAAAATTGTCCTTCAGCCAAAACTGGCCATTTTGTTAATTACACAATCATGACTTTTAGGCTATGGAGTGAGCTCATAAGAATTCTCATTTATATTGCTATCTCTATTTTTGAATCATATTTTTCTCAACATTTCCCTCATCGTGACAGAGATAGTCTTTCTGAAGCCCCTCTGTGCCTGTAGGAAAACATTTCCCAAGCTGGAACTGTCCTTTTTCGCTTATTATAATCAAATTGTGATTGCTGGCTCCTAAGCAACCACCACTTTCTCGTCCCAGGATTAAATTGTTTAAACATGATGAGTTCCAAAATGCTTATTCCATATAGACTGGAATAACTTCTGTCATAGAAAATAAGTTTTAGAAAATCTAATGAGACATGGCTGCTGGCTATTTGGAGCTTTTTCCTCATACAGCTCCAAATTGAGCACACTTTTTGTACATTGGAGGAATAAGCAGTGTGATTCTCTGTAGCCATCTCCGCTCCATTCCACCCTGCCTCAGTAGGGTTAACTGGGACAAGTTACTGTCTCTGCATCTCTCAAATAATGATGTGGGATTAATGTCTACTGTTACCTTCCCACATCTTCAAATTTCTTCATTTCTTTAAAAGGATTGTGGCAAAATATTTTAATATTCAAATTTGGTAAATCATCCTGCCTGTTTCCGTAATTACGTCAGTTTGATCTCATTTCTCCTCATCAATGAAAATATCCAATTCTTCTTGCACGCCTCCCGACACTCAGAAATTTGACAAATAGACCGCTGAAAAACATCTTCCTCTTTCCCTCAAAGTATTGATTTACCTAGAAATGGACCCAGTAGCATGGTTCGGGTTCCATTTCTGGTTTTCTGCAACACTGTCACCCTGGGGTCTGATTTTCTGAAGTTACTCTGCTGAGTTGCAGGCCAGAGACATTTAGTGTGTTAGGCCAATGTGAGAATTATGGCTGTTCCTGATCAGGGCAGTCGGCAAACTGACTTTCTCATTCGTAGGTACACATCACAGGTCTGGATCGCTAGGAAGGAGCCACAATACACAGATTTTCTCTTCAGAGACCCAGTGTTGTTGCCTACACTTTGCAGGCTCCACACATATATGAACAGGTCGGCATTAGTTAATTTTTTCTGCCTTTTTTCCTCTAAAATCAGTTGTTTCTCCCATCAGCCATGCAATAACATGCAAATATTATTAAATCTGAGGTCAGCGATAAAGTAAAAATGTGCACTCACAAGAGCACGGTTTTGTTACTACATCACGGTTATTGTTGTGGTTATGAGGGGAATTGCTTGCAAAGCACCCAGCCAGGTTTAGCATCTTAGCCAGTAAGGCAGCGTACAGACACTCAGGAAGGAATATCAAGGTCACAACAGTCAACAAAGTGACAACTCAACACATCTGCGAATTTGCAGAGGCCTCCGCGTGGCCTGTTTTGCAATCCGTGCAGCCAGACCTTGTCTTGCGTACCTCATCTGAGGGTCTGTGTCTCCCTAGATTCTGCCAGGGAGTTTAAGCTGACTGATGTGCTTCACCGTGGAGGACGCTGTCCAAGTCACTCTCCCTGAGATGATGCCCATCGTGAAAACAGGTTAGACAGGCCAGTCGCCTTTCTGGCTGCATAGCAGTGCTGTAACGTGCATCCCTGGGAATAATTACCCTCAGTGGTGTGCTGGTGGCTCTGCTCCTCGTTTAGATGCTAGTGCTTAACATTCAGGATGAAGGCTGAACTGCTGTCCAAGCTCTCTATTATTGTGCCTCTAGTCACTGTTTCTTTGCTTAATTTTTCAGTCATCACTGTGGGGAGGCGACAGGAGTGGAAGACATTTATGTCCCACTCCTTCATCCCTGTGAAGCTCATCCACCTTCACGCTAGTGCAGAATGATGGGGTAGTTATGGAGATGGGGTGCATAGGAACTAGACCTCCGGTTCCTGAAGCTGGTGGTATCTAGACCTCTATGCAAAGCCACCTGTCTAATCAGACCAATGTAATGCTATTTAAGTAGCGCTGTAAGCGTGTGTGGAGTCTTTTGGACACATAAAATGAACGTCCCCACTCTGAGGTTTTCACAGCCCAAATTAGACTTGACACTCTAAGGGATGATAATAACAGGGAATGGAAGGAAGCAGCAGAGGCTGACGACAGGAACAGGCTTGTGATGAGCTGAATTCTAGGGACGTGTTGTTAGATCCTCATGAGCTTTTTGTTGTAAATAGAGAAAAGTGTTCGGACTTGTCAGCAATTATTTAGAAGAAAATCAGCGGCAGACGGATGAGTGAAAAAAGTGAAACCCTAGAAAGGAGTTAAAGGAGAGTGAGTTGACATGGGGCTGGGAGACAATGTGGGCATTCTCTGCATGGGGACTGTTGTGAAGGAAAGAAATCAAGGAAGTGAAGAAACATGCATGGAGCACATACAGAGCAGCAAGAAAAGAGGAAGACTTCATGATAAAGTACAGGCAAGACCTTTTTACAGATAGTTGGCAGTAATTTGGCCTGCAATTATTTTATTTGATCAATAGTGATTGGCAATTACCTATCTGGTGAATTCCTCTTGTGTATATATTTTAGTAATAGCTGAATGTTGAATAGCCTTCAGGTAGGTGTTTGACAAAATGCAACACTTGAGCCACTGTGAGTTTGTCCCAAGAAGGCGAAGGTATACCCAGTGTTGTGGTTTAACCCTGATCGGCAACCAAGCACCACACAGCCGCTCGCTCACCCTCCCCCTACCCCACTGGAATGGGGGAGAGAATCAGGGAGGGAAAAAAAAGGGAAAAAAAAGGTCAGGATGCCAGTTTGCTCACTGGCGCTTGTTTATTGACACTTAAGAGGAAAGAAGAGTCTAAACTTGTTTCATCTGATCTTGGAAATGAGGCATTTGAATAGTTCCTGTATGACACAGTAAGCAACTTCACTCCTAAGCTTTATGCTTAGAACTATCATCTCATGCTGTAAGATGATCTCTGACATTTTCTTGTTATAAATATTGACACGAGGGACCAAAATCATCTTCATCTGAGCATTTGGTAAAACTGTATTGGCTACATATGTGTTTAGAATACATTTGCTATTCATTTTTTATGTGATCATGATTAATTGGTGAACTTGAATTGTATTTTGTTGTGCAGCGATTCACGGTGAGACATGGAGACGTCTAGCAGTGCAAATCCCTCTGGAGAGAATGTGTTGTATTAAGAGACTGACAGACTTTGGGTGGGCATTTGAAGGGTATTTTGACTTTAAAATAACTCATCAAACTCGTGCCACAGAGTGAAATCTACAAAGTTGCAGCTATTAAATACTGCCACTCCAGCTATCTAACACTGGAAACACTTGGGAAGGAGATGCAGCATAAAAGGAAAAGAGAAATTATTTTTCAAAGCCAGTTGGCACCTTGACCTTACTGCTTTCCCAGACAGCCGGGCTGTTGAGGCAGCCTTCTCGCCTCCTGGGGAAAGACAGCAAGTGCTCTTCCTCTCCCTTGCGATGCCCTCGGGCTGATGCCTGAAATGGTATTGACAGTTCTCCAGAAGAACTGTAACACGTCCNTTTTCTTACTTTTGCCTTTCTGATCCTCTGCCTCATCCCACCATGGGGGGGGGGAGGGTGAGCGAGTGGTTGTGTGGTGCCTGGTTGCCAACAGGGGCTAAACCACAACTCTATAGAAGTAAAGTATTATTGTTACTTCACCAACAACATGCACATAAAACTTTTAAAGGCAACAGTAACAAAGGTGCATCTTTCTTGGCTGGTATTGCAGGGAAGAGGAAAAAAGGAAAAAAAAAGACAAAATCAGCTGAAAAAGAGAAGAAATAGTGGAGACATCTGTCTCACTGATGCTGAAAACTCTTGTAGTTTCTCTTCCATCATTCCTTGCAGAACTTATCTGAAAGGACATCAATGAAGATTTTCAAATGGGGTCAAACAGCTGACCATCTCTAACTCTTTTTGACCAAGTGTAAAAACAAAGAGCGAATAAAAATGTTCCAGCAATAAAATTTTCAGTAAAATATCAATCTCTTAAACAGAAAATCCAAGGAGATTGGTTGGGTCTGTTTGAGTTCACATTTCTGTTTCTGCATGCTGAACTCTTGTCAGGATGCTGTCTTGGATTTAGATGTCTTGGGCTTGTGAGCTGTTGGCTCTCCTGAGTTTTGGAAAACTACTGTATTGTATATCCCTGTTGACCTCTATGGTTCATACCAATGGAGATTTCTCTCCCCATTTTCCTGGTTTAGGTCCCTTCTTGTCTTAGGGTATCCCGACCAATGCCGACCACAGGATACATCATTAGGTCTCTGGGAGTACTCTAGATACCCCCTCTTTGACTGCCTCAGAAGGTTTTCCAAGATCTGGCTGAACTCCCAGGTACCCAGTCATGTCAGTAGCACTCTTTGTAGACCTAAACATCATTGATCAGTCTTTTCCCCTTCTGGAGTCTTTTGGAGGCAGAACTGTGGAAACAGCTAATTCTTTCCTTTTAGTTTGGAGTTTTTCACTCCAGTCCTGGTGGGTGACATGAAGTCACTGTTTGTTACGTCGGGGTAGCCCCAGGATACACACACCGACCTTGCACAGCAAGATACCAGCATTACTCTTTGCTTCAGAATTTGCCTGTCTGAGAAACACAATCAATCTTGCATGCACTTCCCAGCCTTGGTTTCTTCAGCCTGCAGGAGCATTCTTCTGTCTGGCGGGCAGGTTTTGCGGAGTATTCTGGATCTTTTTTTTGCAGCTTGTGCTTGTCTTTTGAGGTGTAAACATTTGGGGTTTTTTTTGAATCAGCTCATTCTCTCTGACCTTGCCAGTACCCAGGCTGAACAAGCCCTGCTCCGACACATGCTCTCTGGGCATCTGTTCCCTTTTTCCAGCAAAAAGTTCCTTCTTCGGGTTTTACGGCTGTGAGTCCCAAATTTTCTTTTTTCCATTTTTGTCCTCGGGAAATTTTGTTCCTTAGTCCATTTCTGGAAACAATCAAGAGAATTAGTTTCTTGCAGGCCAGTGTCTTTAACATACCTTTTGGGCAATCAGAGTACCGGCATCAAGGCTTAGTACTCTCCATTTCTTGTTTGGTGGGTACTTACTTGAGGCCTTTACAGCAAAGGTGAATAAATGCATGTCTTTCATGGCACAGCAGTTCTCACTGGAAGAGCTTCAGAGTATGAGCCATAATGACTATGTTGCAGATGACTGAATACCCCAAATAATTGTCAAAAGCATATCAAACTCCTCATTTTGCCCTGCTGTGGTGGGTAGACTGCACAAACTACTCTCTGGAAGCCTTAAGACCTTTTTTTGTCAGTTGCTTGCCCTAAGTGGTTGAGGCTCAGTCCTGCTCTGTGAATGGCCCTGTTCTATTTGGTGCTAGCGCAGTATTCAAAGCAGGGCTAGGTTTGTTGCCGGGGTCTTAGAGATGTCCTCCTGCTGAGCCGTTGTTACACTGAGCTTCCTGGAAGTGCTGGAGATGCTTTGGAGTTCTCTTCTGCCATCAATTAAGCAGACAAGCAGCTAACTACTGCTGAGCTGCGAAATCCAACTGTGTCCAGCCTGGCTGCGGTGGCCCCAGCCTGTCCTAGTAATGGGTCAGTTCTGCTCTGAGCAGGATTTCTGAAAATGGCAACAGGGGGCCGTGCCTGCAGAACTGAGTTTTCCATGAGGTCTTCACAGTCATAGCTGCTGCTGCCAGCGTGCAAGATACTGGCAAATGGTCAGATGTTGCGTGGGGCCTCCAACCATAAATCCTCTTGAATACAGGACTGCAGAGATCACTCTGGCCCTAAGTCAGGTATGTGGGGAGGAAAGTGACCCACTGTCTTGGCTGGATGCTCCAAACAGGCACTTCCCTCAAACACGTTGTACCTACAGAGTTTGCATCCATTCACTGCACTGTAATAATCTGCCTTGTTGCTATAAAGCACTTTGAGATGCCCAGCTTCTGAAAGGTGCTCTAGAAGAGAGACAATCAAGCTGTAAGTTTCTGTAAATGCCTCGTTTGGTGTATCAGACTTAGTGGTATAATATATTGGATTGCAATTTCCAATGAAAAATAACAATGGCATGTGAAACTAACTGCTGTTGTGATTTCAACTCAGTGTTGACAGAAGAAGAATAGTCCTTAAGGAGCTGCTGCCATCTCTTAGAAAATGAGCACTGGTAGCAATTCTGCTGAAATGTATAGATTTTCTTTCCTCCTCTTTCCTTTATTCTTTGTTAAGTCTAACAAACCAATAGCAATTGCATGGAAACTAGGTCTTCTTGCTTAGGCATTCATCTCTTCCTGCTGCATGTTTCCCACCTGGAGCTCTAATCCTCTCTTTGTGTTCTAATCAATTCCTCAACAACCAGTTTGCGATATCACAGTGCTAAAGTTTCATGTGGGGAAATGAACTGCACAAATGAATGAACTCTGAAGAAACAAATACTTACTTTTCATGCAAATATTGTTGGTGGTAATAAAGGAGGAGAGGGAAATGCAAAACTGTTGGAGATAGCATCATGCTTACATCTAAATACAGAGTTTGTCATCCTAGATGTCAGCTGCTTTTACAGAGACACACAATGTATGTGCATATACATTTTTTTTCTTTTTTGATTTCAAATGAATCTGCTCTGCTCTGCAAATGAATCTAGGACTTCACAGCCAAATGAAATACATGAAGATTGAGGTCTTACTTCTGAGTCATGTTCCAAAATTGAGTGTTTTTAGAGAATATACTTTTTCTAAGCAGGGGCTATTTTTGGTTTTCCTTACTGGTTTTCTTCCCAGTCCTTTCTGTGGTGATTTCTTACGATCTATGAATTCTGATTTTTAACTAATCCTTGTTCTTCTTTTGTGACTAAAAGAAGCAACAAATTGAATTGGCAGCTGGGAGCCAATCACAGATGTGATATATTCATTACCAAAGACCATGTTACTGGTCTACAAAGACTATGGCTCTGTCTTTCAGTGCATTAGTTCACAGAACACTGCTGATTGGTAGAACCCATGTCCGGAAATCTCTCTGGGAATGAACAGCGGGTTCTGAAATCTGTCAGATGCTTCGGGAAGGTTGTGCAGTGTGACTTACCACGTCAAGCAAACTAACAGTACTACAGATGTACCTTCATGTAAGACTGCCTACAGCAGTCCACAGGAAAATCAGAATTATTCAGGCTTAATATATTGAAGATCAATCTGTTAGATGTAGCTTTAAGAATAAAAGCCACTTCTTACAAAATATGCTTATTATTGGCAGCCAGAAGTCTGATTTTTCGCTCCGACTCAGTACTCTTTGGCCGTAATATCTCATCTCTGCCATCCTGCATTCTTCTTGCTATTTCTATAAAAGTCACAAGATCTATGAATTTTAATGAGAAGTAATATCTCCTGTTTTCAGCTGAGCCCAATGATGGTGATCTCGGAGAGCCATCTTCCTTTTGTAGCTGGCTTTAGGCAGCAAGTAACCTTGCTATATAACTCCTGCATTCAGAGCAATGTCACCTTCATCACTGCAGCAGGCAATGGGTTTTTCCTGCAGCAGGGTTTAGGTAAGGAGGCTGGGCTTGATGTATCCGTAAGGTAAACTGGGGGAAGCACAGAGCGGCTTGTATGAAACTGTAGTCCTCTTAGGAAGGCATTTGGGAAGCAGGTCTGCAGGAGAGAGTGTGTGTGAAACCTGGTCCAACTCAGAGGAGAAGCAGCTGTAGCATATGAAGATGTTGACTACCAAGTTGGCAAGACAATAAGCAGGAGGCATAACAGAGTGGCTGCTGTGATCACAGGGTGCACTAGAGTGAAGCTGGATCTCTGCTTGTGAAAGCAAGGTCTGAGATGTGTTTTCTGTTGCAGGGAGGTGAATTTGAAATAGCCTTGAGGGCTAAAGGTTGCACATGTGCTTTGGCTGAGTTGTCTCCTAAGCCCAGCAGAACTCCCTTTATCAACAGAGACTTATACATGTGGTACTTACGCCTTTTCGTTTTCTTAAATATTTTCTTGATGCTCCTCTGACATTGCAAGAGCTTGAGCGTTTACTCCGGACTCAACGGAAACAGGGTCAAGGCTGGCTTTCCTGAGTCTCTTTAGTGCTCAGCTGTGAGTGTGGTACACATTTAGATCCTACTACCTGGTTGGAAGAGATAAAACTTGTAGCAACACCTTTAGAGGCGGATTGATAGGTTCCAAGTTATTCTGCGGTTTACCACAGTGTCCATGAACACTCAGTCTGCGTGGGGGTGGTGCAGGGATGATGTCTTCAGCTGACTAAGTTTGCCTTATTTTCAGTAGCTTATAGCTTTGCTAGACTTTAACTGCTTGGGCTGACTTTTTCCAACCGTGATGTGTCGGCGTTGGGCAGTTTGGGGGAAAGTTTAATTACAATTTGCTTTAAAAAAAGTTCATCCT
This sequence comes from Scopus umbretta, assembly GCA_013400535.1. Taxonomy (NCBI): domain Eukaryota; kingdom Metazoa; phylum Chordata; class Aves; order Pelecaniformes; family Scopidae; genus Scopus; species Scopus umbretta. The sequence continues at coordinate 125,145 of VZTL01055235.1, read as the reverse complement.
TGTTTTGCCTGAGTTCAGAAATATTCTTGGAGATGTTCTGATGTGAAGCAGTGGTTATCATACATAGCTGTGTCCACAGTGTAGCCTTAGGTTGTTAACAGTGATGTGGTTTTGACAGTTGACAACTAAATAATAGAGTAAGTTTTCACAGGAGGAAGCAATTTTAGTGGAAAGCCCCCAGTCATTTTTGTTGGTTTTGTCTTTGGAGAAACAACATTATACAGTGGTTCTTTTTAGTTGTCTTTTAGTTGTCTTTTACCTCTCTCTGTGTGAGGCCATTTAGTGTTGGCTATTCCCTCAGCTTTATTGAAAAAGATGATAGAGGACTGCTCACCTACATGTCTTCCTGCTTTCTGCCCAGCAATTCATTCTGCTTCCTCCCAAAACAAATCTGGCCTTTTGATGCTACGTCCCGTTCAGCTCCTGCCCCTCTGATTAATTCTGTCTCAGCTCGTGCATGCTTCTCCTGTTCATCACAACTTCAGGTTGCTAAATCAAGACTCTAAGAAAACACTAGAATAAAAATTGCCCATGAATTGCCATTCAGTTGTGTCTTGTGTTCATGCCGTAAGATATATTATCAGATCCTACTTTCTACACGAACTCTGTTTTCATTCGTGGTAGATGATGGATGGACTAGGACTTTGCAGTCCTGAGATGGCAGCTGTGTGGTGAAGAGTCTGGAGGCTGTGTAGTGAGCCTAGCAGACGAATACAGGTAGGAAAAATCATGGTCACACAGTCAAGGCAATTGAATTGAAATTGAAAATTGGGTTTTATTTCACTGTTTGAGAGAGTTGCTATTATGAAGCTAGGTGGCTCAAATAAATTACATTCTTCCCAACTACTGTCCATGTGGTCCCCATTTTCTGTGTATCCAGTTTCAGTCACCCATGCGCTAATTTGAAGAAATACTGCCCACTGTGTCTAGAGCCAAGGTGACTGGGAGCTGTTCTCTGAGGAAGGACAGTGCTAAGCACTCTGAAAGTTTTGGTTCTAAGCTTCTTTAATTGAGCACCCAAAATATACTGACATGTTTGAAAATATTGGCTTTTATCTCTGTTCTTCAGCAGGGAGCTGTGAAGATAAATTAATTGATGTTTGTAAAAAAACCCAGCCCTCAAACACTACAATGAGAACACCACTATAGAAAAGCCCATGAGGAAATTAATCATTCTGTATTCAATGCAAGATCTGGATGCTCTGCAGTAAATAGTACATGCACCACACACTGGATGATAAGGATAGGAGAAAATCTGAATAGCGTTCATTAAGTGAGCAACATCCATCCTTTGCGCTGAAAAAAGAAGGAGACCCATGGAAACAAAAAACATGTAATTAAAGATTGTATCATAATGTGTTTGCGTAAGGGGTGAATTAATGTTGCATGGGTGATCTTAAATCTGGCATTCACTAACTTGCTTAACTCTGCAATCCAATATTTTTTTTTTAGAGAGAGCTAAACAAATCCCTTTTGGGAGTTGGCGGGGGGGAGGGCAGAAGACATCCAGCTAGGTGCTGGTGTGTGCAGCTAGATACTAGTGTGTGCACAGCTAGACACTGGTGTGTACATAGCTGTCTGCCTAATCTCGGTGTGTCTCTGTGTGTGTGTGTGTACAGCTAGCTCGTGTTTATGCAGCTGGCTGATGTTTCCCTCTGAAAATGCTTTTCTCTATTAAAAAAAAAAATAGTAGAAGGAGCATTAACAGCTGGTTTAGATGCCTGGGTTTTAGATGACAAACTTTTATATGGTGTTTTGTGGTCCCGACCTTCCTTTATAGAGCCTCTGCTTAGTTCTGAGTCACCTGAACACCCCAAGACCCGTTTGACTGATGGGTCAAGTGTTTGTGAGAGTCAACGTAAGATGCTTCTATGGGATAGGCAGCATCTTTTACGTCTGTGTTAGTAGAAAGGCTGGCATGCTGAGGATTCACCCACACCGGTACCCAAGGTGCATTGGAACGATAAAAAATATTAGTAGATATAATTTGTTATATCTGTGTTTGGTTTGATTACTGTCTTGTATTTGGAATCCTGTAATTAGAGCAGCGAACTGCCTCCAGAGCCAGTGCTACTCCGCACAGTGCAACACTAGTACGAGTTCCTTTGGCTTCAGTAGGTGGTCATTACAAAGAGTGAAGGCCGGAGCCCTTGTAAATTAAACATCACCTCTTGGGAAATGAAGATCACAAAGAGAGCGGGGAAATACTGAGGATGATCTCTCCCTGTTGAATAACTGAGGTAGCGGCACAGATCCCTAGGAACGGGAAGCACATTGACGTGCTCAATCCCCTCCCCCACTAGATGGCACTGAACTCTTTTTATTTAAAAGAAAAAAAAAAAAAAAAGAGGAGGAAGAAGAAAAATATGGTGGAGGTCATTTTGATGAAAAAAAAAAAAAACCCGAAGAAAAGCAAATTGCAATCGGTTGTCCACTGACTCTGCCCTTCCCCGCTTCTAACCCAACACCCCGCCTGTGTCCACCTTGGTACAGGCGCTCTCTTTGCTTTTGTGTCTGAAGCTTTCTTGGAAGGCGGTGGGCGATGGTAGCTGGAGGATGCTAAGGAAAGCAGAAACAATCCTGGGAGGGAATACAGAGGAGACTGGCCCTATCTGTAAGGGAACGTCCGTGGTGAGGTCTAGCAGGCAGCGCGCAGGGCTTGTCACAAGGAATTTGCACTGAACGGGCTTGCCGGGCTCCGCTTCTCTGTCCCATTCCCTCAGACATTTTTCCTTTGCACCCATGTGCTTTAGCTTTCCCTCTGGATCACTGAAATCATAACCTGCAGAAAAGAAAGCCTCAGCTTTCAATCCTTTACTAAAACTGCATTTTCACTCCCCGCTTCATTTAAGACCGATGAATTACCTGCCTTTGCCAAGATGCCCTCAATTCACTGTAGGGAGCGGTTTCCACGTAGCGTGCCCAAGTGTGCGTAGAGTTTTGTTTTTTTTTTTTTAAATACCTTTCTCCCAGCTTACATTCATCTGAAGATCGACAAGGATTGTTTTTTCCCCCTGTGGTGAGGCGGGGGTGGGGTGGGAGGAAGAGAATTTAATAATGATCTGTTTGCGCTGAGAAGGGGCTGTCTATAATAATCCCAGGAAGAGAGAGAGGAAAGGCTCCTAACGCCTGCAGCAAGCAATATTCTGCCCCTCCTGAAAAGAAGGGGGTAATGATGAAGGAGAGAAATGTTTAATTCTAAGAGTTAAAGTGGAGCTCATCTGAAATCCAACACTTTCTCCTACATTTGTATATTTAAGGTGACTTGCAGGAGGATATAGATTGCCATCTGATAAAGCTACAAATGCAAGCAAAAAAAATAAAAATGCATAGAAACTGACACTGAAATGCCTTTTCAGAGAAAAAGATAAAACCTGGAACTGCATGCCAATTTTTGGCTTTCAAACCTGTGTTTAAGGATGAGAAGAGGGAAGGAGTCTGGCTTCTCCAGGTACAGAAGTCCCCCTTCCCCAAACTCTCTTACTGCCTTGGAGTGTGATGGAAAAACCTGGCACCTGGACCTACCTGGATCCAACCAAATCTTGGCTCTTTGGACTGTAATCCTAATGTTTAACTGAGAAGAAATGTAGGTATGATTACATTGTATGGTTTTCCTGTCCCTAATGTATCTTTGGCCAGTATCATGAGAAAAACAACTCTGGTAGCTGGCTCCTCCATTTTGCTCTTAGCCTCAGTCTTCCAGTTCTTTCTAAACTGGAAGTTCAGGTAGAAAACAGTTCTGTCTTCAAGTTCAATCTAAATGGAGAATAAGTGGAGCAGGCTGTCATGCTTAAATCAAAAATCCAACAATCCTATCAGCCAAAAAACACGTTTGGTTAATTTAGGCTTGTTCCCTGTTCTCATCCTTCAGCTTGGGACTTGATGCTAAAAATTGACAAATCCAGGTGCACTCTCACCTCTGTGTGGGTGCAATACAAGAAACCTGTTCGCCGTCTCCTTTTAGGAGCCAGCAGCTTTTTGACGACAAATTTCTAAATTTTATCTCTGAACAGACAACAAGCATGGCTGCTCCAAGCCCACTATAAAATTTAATTCTTTTTATGTACTGACATGTAGTTGCTTGAAAAATCCAGTTATAGAAGTGGATCCACCTGTGCTTAACTGTTTTTAGAAAGCCTTAGATCCTTAACTATTTGCCTTTATTATGAACAACAAAGGAAAGTTACTGCTAAAAAGAATTTAAACCAGTTCCTTGTTTCAGTAAAACAATTAACTTTATCTAGAGCTTTCCGGATACAGTTAATATTCATAACATAACATTGAAAATTGGCAATAGAGCTGTTTCAGAGGATGCGGATGATCACAGTGTCTATGGTTTGGATGATCGACTTTCCTTTGCGAGTCTTGTAATCATGTGAGGGAGTTAGGCAGTACAGTACATTTCCAACCAAAAATGGTTTAATGGGAGACATTCCTTTCCATAGCTGAAAATCCCAGCTGATGTGGGACCTGTTTTTGCCAGGTAAAATGGAAGGAGGCATCTTGCCATTTTGGTGATACAGTTTGGTTTGGGGGTCAAAACTGGAAGGATCCTGCTGTGTGTTTTTTTCTGATGCAGCCGTGTTCCGCAAGAAGATCCAGGTACGCATTTCTGATGCACGAAGAAGAGCTACTATGCCCCTACGTCTGCTTTCCACACTGGAGCAAGTACAATTTGTGTGGCTAGGGTTAAAAGCTAGCAAAATCCCAGTACTACCCTCTTGGGGCCAGGGGCTATCACTAACCCAGGGGCTCCAATAAAGCCTGTGCTTATTTTCTATTCAGATGACACGGGTAGGGCTTTAGGGGCCAAAAGCTGGTGGGATCCAGCGTGAATGCAGATTTTTGTGGCACCCATCCGTGGAGAGGCATCGGGCTGTGGACTTTTTGGTGCAGTAGGAGCGACTGCGTTGTTCGTGCTGTGGAGTCACTGGTGTGTGGCAGCCAAATCTTGGATGGGGCTGATGATGTCCCTCTGCCAGCTCCGGGATGCTGTGGTACTCACAGATCGGGCTGTGCCAGGATCCAGAGCTTTTTGATGCAAGGGAAATGGCCGTGCTTATTTCCTTTTAAAAGAGTACAGTTCAGAGTCTGGAGGCCTCAGTTTTCTGGATCACACAGAAGGTCTTGGATCCAGGTTTTTTTCCAAACTCACGCTCTGTGTTACGTCGTAGGTTTGGGATTTTTTGGTGCAGTAAGAAACAGCTCCGCTTCTCTTGGATGTGGTTGACACAATGTAAGGGTTCGTTGACCGAGGATGAGCAGGATCCGGTTAAATCCAGGTTTTGCATTTCCCCCTCTTAAGAAAGTAAGGCTTCGGCATTTCCTGCCTGGGAAGTGGTGCAGTTTATCTTTAAGGAGGCTAGAGAAATAAGGAATGAGTCTCACGTTGCATGGGTGACATCACTGGCTTTTGGCTCAGCGCTCCGTATTCTCTGGCTGTGGGCTTTAGCCAAGGCTGCAGGGCTCGGTGTTTGAACAAGGAAAGATTCCCAGGTGTACGGAAGATTGGATTCGCTCTTATTTGGGTTAAAAACGGTGAAATGAGATTTCTAAAGCTCGGGGACTCCAGCTCGCCTTCTGTTGCACTTGATCTCTACAAGATGGGTGAGTTATTCCCATTAGAGAGAAAGGGAGCGGAAATGTAAGGAGAGGAAAAAAAAAAATATGTCTGAATACATAACTGCTGATGCTGGGGATCGCATGAAGCTGCCGAGCTAAAAATCTCAGCTCCGACGTGGAGATCGGGCCATATGGCAGAGAAATGGTGCAGACCGAAAGCTGTTGACAACAGTTAGGGGCTGCTTTCCTCTCCCCGCGTAAGGTGTGTAGCTCCCCC
>VZTL01055235.1:74723-119296 GCA_013400535.1 Scopus umbretta | reverse complement strand
GCCTTCCCAGCGCCAGGCGGGGAGGCTGGTCTGTAGGCGCGATTGGGAACAGCAGCGGCAGCAGCAGCGACAGATTGCTCCCCCCTCTCGCTCCCTCCCCTTCGACCCCGCTGTAAACCCAAGCAAGCGACCGACCGTCCAGAGGATGATGCTCGTGCTGAGCCACTGACAAGGAAAAGGCAAGTCACCCGTTCCTGAAAACCGGGATAACCGGCTGCTTGCGAGCCGGAGGTCTCCAGCCGCTGAACTTTTCTGTCCTGTGATGAGGCTGTGGTGAGCCTGCTGAGCCCGAAAGCCGTCTCTCCTGGATTTCCGAGCTGGCCAGATTGGAAGAGATTAATGGACTGATCAAACAGCCGTAGCTTTCAGGTCTCTTCGGGGGGGGGGGGGGAATATATCCTGCAGCCCCCCTCGCTCGGGTGCTCGTGGTGAGGGGAGCAGGACATCTTTGTAGAGGTGGGTCGCTGGCTTGCTCCCGTCCGAGGTGGAAGGCTGTGTTTCTCCTCGCCAGGTCTCCTCCGCAGAGGAGAAGAGGCAGATGAGACTCCAGGACTGCCTCCAGGGCAGAACTTTGTAGCGCTCTCAGCATCCCTCCGCAGCGTGGATGCGAGCCACGGGAGTTGGGGATGTTTGAGGCAGTCTCTGCCAAGTGACACCTAGCAGCTGCTCCGGAGGTTTTTGCGTGGTCTCACGCTCAAGGGCTTTGCCTGTTGTGAAGATGCCCATGGTGTTTCTGTGAAGCTGAGGTATGGCTGCTGGAAGGTTACTGCTGTATGCTGGCCTCTCTTTAGCTCTGTGTGCCCTGGGCATGCTGGCCGTGGCGATCTGCTCTGACCATTGGTACGAAACTGATGCCAGGAAGCACAGAGAGAGGTGCAAGAGCATCACCACTAAGAGAAATGATCCTGGCTTCATTTATAACTCCAACAACAACCTGCCTCTCAGGGCCAGCAGGTCTAGGTTGGACCGCTGGGAAGGGAAACTCCTCTTGGCAAGAAACAGGAGGCAGATCTTTGCTATGAGTGCAGTTGACGAGTGCAACAGACAGTACAACTCGACCAACATGGGGCTCTGGAGGAAATGCCACCGACAAGGATTCGACCAAGAGCTGGAGGAGCTGATTGCCAAAGGTAAGGGCTGTTTTTTACCAAATGAACGTCCCAGGCCCTCCTGAGCTGAGCAGAGGCTGAGCGGAGCCATTTGGGCTCGCAGATGGGAGCTGGCGTCTTTAGCCAAGTACCTCTCCTTGCGATGGGTGGACTGGCCTGGCTGGGCATTGCTTCCCAAAGCACTGCCAGGGCAGTTTCCCACGGGGTCTCTACTGCTGAGGCGTGGGGTTTGGGAGCAAGAAGGCAGCTGGGGTGAGAGCAGACACACCCCAGAATGTCTCTCTCGTGTCTCTGTCTCTCTAAGCTTAATGTAGTCTGCCCGTCACCATGGTATCAGATTATTTTCCACATACAAATAAAAAGTGTTAATAAAGCAGACATTGGATTTTTGGTAAAATGTTGTTTGACCCTGGTGACCCCGGCAAAGTACGTATTGTATTATTGGAGACTACATATGCCTGTATTTCATCGTTCCCTTACCGAATGCCCCATCAGTCCCAAAATACACCATTTGCAGCGCTCACATGTAGGCTTTTTCTATCCTCAAATGGAGAGTAAACAAAGAGAAATGCTAAAGAGCAGGAGGAAACCCAGCTTGCTGTTTACACTGAGCTATGTTTTGGAATATTTTCAATGTCTACAAAACATTACATGAATTTATTAGGAGTGTTAGAAAGGAATTATTTTCTCTTGGGGTGGAGATGAATCTGTTTGCCTGTAGCTTTTCTGTGCTCTGTTTTTTCTTGTGTTTTGGTCCTTCTTTTTTCCCCCAAGGTGATGGTCAGTTTGCCTCAAATGTTTCTTTGATCTGAAGTATAGGAAGGAGAGATATGCACAAAACCCAGCCTAAACATCCCGTCTACAAAAGATGTATGTTTTTGCAGGATGATGAGGATTTCAGTAAAGGATGACAGCATCTTTGCTACCCACAGCATGGTTGCTCCATACAACAAAATAACATTTCCCTCCCATGGTTCTTCTGTTGCATTCAGATGATTCCCGAGCGGTTTATTTCCATCACAGTGAAATCATTGCTTCTTACACCGTGCAATCATTAAAAATACTTGTTTTCTAAGTGTGTTCTCTGTCCCAAACTCCCTTGATAGCCTGCGTTAATTCCCTCTTCAGACACTGCAAGCCGAATTAATGCTTAAAGCTAATTATTCACGAGGGATATACTCTCATATGTGTTTGCCAATGTATACCTTTTGTTCCGTATGTTTTAAAAGTGAGCAGTAGAGGTGAGCAGCATGGTATAGACTTGCACTGAAACAGTACAAACAGGTGGAGTGGCAGGAAGCCTAGATCACTAGTCGGGATCCCGCCTGTCTTGCTAGTGACCCTTAATGTCTAGTTGCTCTTTAACGACCCCTGTGAAACGAACTGGTGGCTTCAGTCCCATTTGTAATGGACAAGTGGACATGTCCAAGGCCTGCCAGCACCCTGGCACCCTGCTGCTGGTTTCAGTGCTGAGGGAAGGATTCCTCTTCTCCGTCTAGGTGAGGGTGCGGACGGCTTGGGCTAGCTGCGGAGGGCTGGCTCGCTCTGCCATGTGTGCTCGCCGTGCTCGGGGCATAAATAAAGAAATTCAACCTTGGCAGTGGGTGAACATGTCACCAGAGCTCACCTTTGGCAAATGGAGTTTCAGTTATTAGGGAGGTTTTTCATCTTGAAATAAGGGAGACTTGTTCCTCTTTCACTGCCTGCCTTGTCTTCAGGAACATCCGTTTCTCCTGCCAGAAACTGCTGAAATTGCCTGGCACTGGGTTATGTGTCAGGGCAGCTCCGCTAAGCGTTAGCCATAAAGAAAACGTGGCAACTCAAGCTGAGGTGGTTAAATGCCGGAGAAGATAGCCTTCGGAAGATCCTGCTGTAATTGGTGTGTGTGTACAAGTGTGTGAATGAGCGTGCGTGTGTGTGTGTAGTGAACTAACTCTAAATATACAGTGTTCAGCCGGTAGCAAGGGATTCCTGGGCTCACGTACAGCGTGCGTTCCTGCGCGCATATTCCTGGCCATATGTGTGTGCAGATGGGCAGATAGCCACTTCGCAGAGTCGCCGCTCCAAAGTCAGAAGAGCAAATTGTGCACATAAAGGAGTTACGTGCAAGTATCGGTGTGAGTGAGTCCTTGCCTTCTTTAAAGGTTTTTTGGTATGCGTTTAACAAACGTCATTGTACGTTGAGAGAAATGTTAAAAGCGGGAGACTCGTAACACTGAACACCAACACCACAGTACATTTTTGGAGCGAGGATCTGCCGATACTGTAACTCTCAGCCATGACGAAGATTCACGCATGTTAACACTAATGCTATAGAGGTGTGTGTTGCTTTGGCATCTCCGGATTAAAACATAGAAAAGCAAGAATAATGGCAATTTGATAAAATTAAGTGATTGACTTGCTCGGAAATAAAACCGGAGATATTATAGGATTGCTTGTCAACTTTACGCTTTGTTAGATCAAAAAGAACTAATGGATTTTACTCTCCCCTTACCAAAAAGTAGTGTAAAATATTAAAAAGTCTTAAAAATCCTTGTATGCTAGATCCATGGAATTAGGAGCCAGCTTTACACGGGTAGTCAGCTAGCGTCCCTGTTCTCCCCTAAGGCTGGCTACTAGCCTGGTTCTTTACGATCCTCAGCGATACGGCGAAGGTGGACTAAGTCGCTGCCGCTGTGCGATGCTGAGAACAGCTATGGGTTCATTCCCACACCACCACCTTGCTTTTCTAGTTTTTCTCCCGTGGCAGACACTCGCCTCCAGTTAGAGGTTGCGGGGGGTGGGTGCCTGGGCAGAGCATGCCTTGCGCAGGTGTGAAGAGCTGCAGATGTTCTCTACCTGTAGTAATCGAAGACCCTGACTGGGGTACGTATTCCTGCACAGATGAAATCTCTCTCTGTACGAGCTCCAGGGCACATACCGTATAAAAGAGGATGTTACTGGCACATAGGCCTTTTACTCCCCTTCCTCTGCCAGCTGTTAATTTAATCTAGCACACCTCTTCCGGAACTGGATAAACTAATGCAGGTTTTGGCCCCAAATATCATGGGTAATGCTATATGTAATTGAATGTAAATGCTATTAAGGGTTGGTGGTTTTTTTTGTTTTTTTTTTTTTTTCCTCCTCTTTTTAAGCTGGATAGGATCTAAGTGGTCCATTTATTTTGAGACAGATCCTACATTTTTCCCTAGGCAAAACTTCCAGTATGGAGAATAGTAGGTTTGTCTATCAAAGGATAACAAAAAATGGTCATTAAGAGCCTAACTAGCTTTGCAAATACCCTGCAGTTATTCTGCTTATGAACTCTGCTGAAAATAAATACAAGCTGTAGGCAATGGCTTGTGGCAGGATCAGGCCCTATGGTACTTGGTAGTGTTCTGAAGCCAGTGGTTTCTGTTTCTGAAGAGGCTGGGTCACTTCTGTAATTCTATTCTGTATTTATTCGCTTTTACTTTCTGGCAAATAAATCAAAATCTTTATGTTGGATTTTGCTAGAAAAAATGGCTATCTGTTACTTCAGATTTCTTTTGGATAGATTAATTGACACTAATGCATATATAAAATAATTGGTCCTATTTATATTTTTCCTATCACTTCTTTATATTTCCATAGAACCCAGATGCATAATTCAAAATAATACAATTAGATAAATAGGCAATTCATTAAAACAGATTGTCACAAGTAAGCATTCTCAGGGAGAGGCAGGCAGGCATGAGACCAAAGGCCTGAAGAACATTCCAAAGCTGCATCAAAATTAGGCAGTTAATTTGTCTCTTTGTTATCATGACTGAAAAAAAAATCAAACCAGAAACGACAGAAATTACAGTCAATACAGAAATTATTGGAGCTGAACATGCAAACCCAGGGCCCAGTCTTGCTAACTTTTACTCACCTGAATAATCTTCATTCCTGTGAATGGGCTACTTGGACTGAGGGAAAGCACTCTTGTACAGAAAGACCAGTCAAAAAGAGCAAGCTTACCAACCTGGTCATCTGATTCTGCTTTCGCATCTGATCAAGTCTTTTAGTTTCTCGGGACCAGCGTTTCACTCCTGATCCCTAAAGCCTTGTAGAGTCAGGAAACGCTGGCTCTGGGTTTGTTCAGCACAACACTCTAATCTTACTTCTGATTCTCAGGTGTCTGTCCACTCTCCTCCCTGAATTAAATAACCCTGCTGCTTAATGCCTCTTTGAATACAGTGTTCTCTATATCCTATTAGATCCACTGTTTGCCTGTTTACCGCTGAGTTTCTAGCAAAAGCAGCATTCCCTCACCCTACCAAAAAATCCGAGTGGATCAATCACCTCCACCACTAAGCAAGCAGAGAGTTGAAATGCAGGTAAGTGTCCATTCGTGGCCGGGAGAAGGCAGAATTTATGTCCTGCTTTGACAATCAGCAGCTCACAGCTCCTTGTATACGACTTGTAGTGACCCTGAAAAAAACCTGGAAGCCACAGAGTCTGTCTGCATTCTATGGCAATGTTGCTCAGATGCTTTCCTGCACTAGTCGAGAGGAAAATAAGAAAGGAAGAAAAGGAATTACATCATTTAATTATAAAGGTACAATAAAGTAGATGAAGAAGTTGCACAATAACCGGAGTCTGTTCCACTTAGACAATTACTACTCAGAGGACCTTTCATCTAGCTTTTGGAAGGCTGCCAGTGAAACCTGTCTGGATGGGGCTCTGCTGCCTGCTGTTGGAATCCAATTTTATTAAAAAAAAAAAAAAAAAGTTGCAATGACCTTATTATTTCAATCCCCCTTTTACCTTCCTTCTTCCCCCAAGATCCATGGAAGTCATAGTAAATCCTATTTTTAAAACATTTTATTGTGAGTATACTTAGCCCATGCCATCACTGGAAAAAAAAAAAAAAGGCAAGTAATTCCTGTGCAGCCTATCTCCACGCCAATTAATATGCTAGATTTCTGGGATGAAAGCATTTTCTGTTTTGGTTTGTCAGATGCACAGCACAACTGAAGAAGAAAGGCTTAACAGGACTACCCTGTCCGTCACTAGGGATTATTAATACACAATTGGAAAAGCCTGGAGAGAGGCTACTTGCAGCTATCTCTAGGAGTTAAACGATTTATTTTCGTAAAACTACTGGCAATACCTTGCAATGCTGTAGATTTGACTTCTAAAATGCAATGGTTTTGCTAGGTAAATTAGGACAGCCATTTTTTCATGTATCCTTCATACACTGAAGTATCCAAATGCTTTGTTTAAAATGTGCGCTTGAAAACCCAACTCTTTTCCAAATGGATTCATTATAAAAGGGACTTTATTGAAGTCTTGATTCTGATCCTAGTGAAGTCAATAGTAGATGTTTTCTTGAACGTGGTGATGCAGCAAGTTCAGGCCTTTAGTGTTTCCTTTGAGGTTAAAATTGTCCCTGGATAGAAAGGCCAACACAAGGTGTGCGCTCCCTTCTGTCACAGCAGAGTTCTCCTGGAGGGATCCAGTGAAATTTAAGTGGTAGACAGCCTTTGAGTTGAATCTTAGGCTACCCAGGTATTTAGCCTTCACCATTTTCGATGCCTAATTATTCTTAGTCTATCGATGTAGATTGGAAGTCAAACAACTGCATGTTTCTAAGATACGGCAAAGACATCCTCTTGTTCAGAGATTTTCTCAAATCATTTAATGGATGAAATCACTGGTGTTTCATGCATGTGAGTTCCAAGAGGATTTGGCTCATCATATTTTAAATAAGCAATTTTAATATTTTAATTGCATCAAACTTAAATAGCAATTCATTAAAAAGTATCTTTACCGCAAGTAATGAGAACCTGACACGTTCCTCTGACACATCTGAGATAATTAGTTTGATAATATATATCTGCTAAAAATACTAAGAACATATATGTAATTTAACAGAGCTGCAACTGTTTTTAATCATGATGTTTTAAAGGGCAAATTTCAATCAAGCTGTTGGCTTTCAAGCAAAATTGCCAGTGAAGACAAACGGAAATTTTGCCTGAGTAAAAATGATGGGATCATGCCCTTCTGAAGAGAAACTGATATTTGCAGAGCTGCCTGCAGGAGTGCATGCTTAATTCGTGTTCTTTTAATTGAGCATCCAAATCCTTTTGAGAAACCTCAGCATTTTTATCCTTTCTGCCTGTTGCTTAAAAACTTCTTAAAAAGTGTGGAGGAAGGATTTAATATGAGTGCAGATGTGCTCTGTTTACTGTAAAAATAAAAATGCAAAAGATTATTTTACTTAGATAGGGATGAAACGATCTGAACTATTTTGTCATCTCCAGCAATAAAAATCCGTATTAATATTGCTTTTTCTCATTGAAAAAGTTTTTCTGTGCACTCAGAATAACTTCAAGAGTGGAATGAGTTCATTAACTATTGCAGAGCCAGTAAATGAGGAAAAAGACTTTATGTTTCATAGGTTCTGCAAAAATGACAATCATTTATAATGTAAGTTACTTAATGGCTTATTGCTAATGAAGTGTTGCTGGAACCCTTGAGTATATATTCACCTCTATAAGAGCAAAAGAAAGAAACGAGATGCTGTTTCTTAGTTTTTAAGGAATAAATAAATAAAGAATGTGGATTCCAGAATCCAAGTGCCCTTAACAGACCATTCAGAATAGAATGCACTTAAAAGAAAAAAATATAAACTAACGTATTTTCTCTGCAGGAGAGAAATGAGACTATAAAATGGAAATTTCCCCATTTTCTTTCTCATAAAGCCTAATTCTTCCACAAATAAATATTCAGAACTGCCCAGCTGAGCCTGCTGAAATCATAATCCTTTGTAGATAACTACCAAAATAGATGGAAGAAAGGTAGTACTGCAGTTAGGGCAGGGCTTACCAAGCCAGAATTCAGTCCAAGCTCTGCCATAGTCTTTCTTCATGACCTGAGGCGAGTGACTTAATCTCTCATACCTCAGCTCAGCAGCTGTATATTAGGGATTTCATTCATTATTATTAATACCAGTTAGAGTTCTACCATAGGATTTATGAGCCTTAATCACGGATCAGAAATCATGGATCAGAAAAATGTCGCTGTTCTTTTGACATGTTGCTGCACTTTAGATATTGGCGAGTAATGCAGCCTCGTGAGAGAGTACAAGGAGACGACAAGGTAATTATGTTCAGCGTGACCGGTAATGGTTTTGAAACACCAGCAGGCTAACCACGTTTCTGTAAGCACCACGAAATGTGTGATTCCTAGAAGAGTTGTGAAGAAGGACAACAAGAGGTGCAGATGTTTACAAGGTGGTCTTCCAAAGATTGAAGGATGGCGCCGGAAAAATCAGGGGTCATGTCTGCTTGAAAAATTAATAAGTAGGTGGTGGGGATTGACCTCTTTGCTTGACTGTAGGAAGAAGTTGACATTTCCTTAATGAAGACAAGTAGATTACACTAATGAGATAGATATTGGGACAGCAGTCTACATCTGCTAAGAGAAATGACATGGTCAGAGTGATGTGTTAGGAAAATTATATTTCTAGCAGCATCCTGAATGGATACACGGAGAGCAAGATCACATTTGTAAAGGTCAGAAAAAGAAATATTGTAGTAATAAAGGCATGAGATAATGACAGCCTGTATGGAGAAAGAATATGCAAACCTTAGACATCCCCTGGATCTCTGGACGTAGTGAGAGATATGAGATGAAGATGTTGCTCTAGTTATTGACCAGAACAATAAGGAAGGTAATAGTGTTGGCTGTGATGATCAAGAGGGGAATTACTGAAGAGAGCATGTAGTAAAGAAGGGAGAAGAACATTAGGAACTCTGTTTTAGCTACAATAAGCTCAGTTTGATATCTGTATGTGTATGAGGGAGTATTAGAGAGACTATGGGTATGGACCTAGGGAGACCAGTTTGTGTTAGAGGAGTGAATCTGAAAATTGCTGCATGGAGGTGGTAGTGGAATTTATGTTTGTGATAGAAATTACCAAGGAGTAAAATACAGAAAGAGAAAAGCCCCATGAACTTACAGCAGAGCTGAGAGAAGAAAAGTGTCTTCTGGAGGACATGAAAAGGAACAGATTCAAAGGTGGTGCAAGGGAAGTGTGTAATGTCATCATAGCTGAAGAAAGACACCATTTCAGGTTAAAACAGCACAGAAGATTACTGAAGGTAGCCGACACGCTGCAGCAGATGAGAACAGAGTAGTCAGACTATGCTGAAATTTGCCCAGTATGTTAAGTAGAGACTTTGGGAGCAGCAGTTTGCAAGGGAGAGGAAGCTGCACTGAACTGGTGGGGGGGACTCCAGGCAGCATTTGTACCTGGCGTATTCAGAGAGGTTGGTGATGCAAGGGAGGAGAGAACAAGACATGGTATTTAGAGAGGAAAATAAATGTTTTAAGATGAAAGACTGTTTTAAGACGAGAATATTTTAAGAGGAAAGAGATTGAATGGTACTTGTGTTATGAGAGTAAAGAGACAGAGGCGTGAGAGGTCAAGGAGAAGAGAGAACAAGAGGACAAAGAATGGCCATAGGAAAGTCAGGAGATGGGATTAAGACTGGCTCAGTGGCAAATAAAAGAAATGGAGGAAGAGAGCTGCATAAGAGGTTTTTCATCTGTGGGAGAGAAGAATGAGGAAGGAGTTGTAGGAGGGGGAGAGGAAACAGAAGGCAAAGCTACTGGAAGAGAAAGATCATAGTTTGTAATTTTTCTCATGGAAGAACTGGGTGAATCCTGTGTAACAGCTGAAGTGGGGGCTGGAGGAGGTGGGAGGGTCTGAGGAATGAGCCAAATGTGGCAAAGAGGTGACTATGACTGTGAGATTTAACTGAGCTGAGCTGGAGTAGTGAGTCTAGGAAACAAGCAGAACTGAATGGGGGAACAATGCGTTTATAGTGGAGAAAGTTAGCCAGGCAGCAGAGTTCCCGTTAGAGATGCTCTGCTGTGTGAGACAGCAGAGACCAACTGGCATGGGTTGGTTGGGATTTGGGATAGCAGGGCAGGAGTCGACAGGGGAATGCAAGGCAAAAGGTCTATGAATGAAAGAGTGCAGCATGGATAACATCAGCATGTGGACAAAGGAAAGAAACGATAAAGAGGGTGATAAAGGACTGAGAGCAGGCAAGAAGTCCTTAATACTAATGACCTGAGGTGACCGAAAGGCCAAGCAAGCTCAGCGTGAAGGTGATGGCCGATGATTGTTGCAGAGAGTCCAGGGGATGCTCCAAGCGGTGGAGCAGGAGGATGAGGGGGAGAGCACAGGGCCCAGTATGAAGCCCTGTCTTTTTGGTGACTGACAGGATCAAACAGGGTTGTAGACTGAATGGAGGAGACGCTAAAACATAAAGCTTAGGTGACAGAGAGGTCATTACCACTGACTGCTATAATTTGCCCTGCCTTCATGCTGCGAGTTCCTCCTGTGTAACCTTACAGAGGTGTCAGCGTGGTTCTCCCCAGCAGAAGTCGGCGAGTTTGTCCAATGCTTGGAACAACTGCACTTCAGTTTCAGATTGAACCTCCGGTGCAGATAAACAAATATTCTCTACAAATTCAGGATATTTTCCACAAAGTGGAATGGGGGATGGAAAGAAGTGTTTACAGAGCTGAGGGGCTTTTATGGAAAAGCCCTTTTCAGCCTGTTGTACCCCCATCCCAGTGCTTCTGCACTTAAAGCCCTGTGGTCTCTCAAATAAATGTCAGGCCAGCGAGGGAGTCTTGGGTCAGAAGTAACTGCTTGGACCCCGTGACAAACTGGCACATGCCAGGTACTGCTCTGCTGGGCTGACGGTCAGATTTCTCCTTACTGAGTGGCCTGCTGTTGTCTGTGCCCACCTCTGTTTCTGACTCCAGTGGACATGTAAACTTGGAACAAGCTGCTATAGCCTCATGTGCTTTGGGGGTGCCAGAGAAGCCAGAAAACCAGCATTCGTGCCCCCTTAAAGCAGAGCTGAGAGGATCTTCCCAGTATCCCCACCTGCTTTTTCCAGCAGCTCTACCTCAGTCGTTCTCAGAGGGACTCGGCACTCAATGTTGAGAAGGAAACTCTATGTCCTGAGCTGGGTGATTATCAGCATCTCTTGTCAGATGACAGGGAACGTGCTCAGGCTCTGAAACCCCTTCATCCACTCTGTTCAGTGTACGTAAGTGTCTGACCTACCTGTTCAAAAGTGCCCTGTGATTCTTTTGTTTCTTACCATAAGGATGCAAGCTGAAACACCATAAAGGAACAGAGGTTCCAGGATGTCCCACGTACACGGCAAAGTGGCTCCCATGAAGATATCCCACCAGATCGAGGGAAAGTCACTACGAATTTCTTGCCTCAGCCCTTATTTAATTCTGAGACCTTTTGTTGGTTTTAACAGCAGACATTTCAAAAAAAAAAAAAAGCTTCCTAAATGCATTGCTAGGCTTTCTAATAGGATGAAACAGTTATGCTAATTTTATCAGGTAATAGAAGCTATTTGAAAAAATCTTTCTGCTTAAATATGAATGTGCGTTGCTTGTCTCTGTGTCTCCATTAATCAGAACGTATCTTTGAATATGCAAACCAGCCTTTGTAATGTAGATACTTTTGCTTTCTGCCCAGCGGTCATTTACTGACACAAATATTATAACAGAAACAAAAAAAAAAGGAAACAAAAACATTTTCCAATCAGATGTTAAAGGTGTAGATTAAAGCCACTAGCCTGACTTTGAAGGGGTGATGCTGATTTATGGTAGCTGATGATCCAGTTGCATTGCTTTGTCTCAGGTGCTTAGGTGGTTCCCACTGAGACAGTATCTGAATACTGTACTTGATCTTTAACCCTAAAGGACTTCTGAAGAATGGAATTATCCCTCTTTTACACAGGGGACAGTTGCCCAACAATGCAAACATCCTGCAGGACAAAAGTTCACACTGGAAAGAAATTTCTCATTGTTAGTCCCTAACTCCATGAGCCGCTGTTTTGTGTTAAATTTCATCCCTTTCCTATTCACCGGTCCTCAAGTTTACCCAGTTCTGCTCATATGATATTCCATAATGGTTAAAGAGATAGGGAGGAATGTTACACTGATCAGAGAGACAAAGGAGCCAGCTAACAGGAACAGGGGAAATGGAAAAACACAAGTAGCTTAATGGGCGCAAATTAGGAAGTTGGATAATTTCCATCTCAGACTTCTGAAAGATGTGGTATGTGACATTGCAAGTCCAATAAAAAGGTTTTTCAATAAATCTGTCTAATTAGGAATGAAAAGTAGCAAATCTATATTTAAAGAAAGGAGAAAAAGTTGTCTGGGCCACAGCAGACCATTTTTGTTTGATCATAATAATAACAAGCAGGGTTTAAAGTAGGTTCCAAAGGAAAGTTTAATTAAATGCACAGAGAGAAATGAAATAAATACACAATTTATGTTTTTCTGTTTGAAGTGTGCCAAACATTCCTGATGTATTTTGCTAGGAAGATAACTGGGTTTCGAGACAAGGAAGTGCCTTAGACCTAAGTTATAGGGATTTTGGTAAAGGATTTTATATTCTGCCCTTAAGGAAATGGTTCATTACAATGTTAAGGTAATTAGTATACAATTTACAGTGTGTTTAAGGAACTGACCAAAGGAAAGCAACAAGTGCTGAGAGAGGGAGCATCAAGATGAAGATCAACAGCAGAGTTCCTGGAGTAGGGAACCAATCTTATTTAATAACGTCATTAATGATATCGGAATAGGGACTGTGAGGGGAGGTGGTAACTCTCATTGGACTGAGCACAGAGGAGTGAACTTAAAGACATTTGCTACTGCCACAAGAATGAGGCATTGCCAAGAGAAAGAAGGCCTGGAATATTATATACAAAGAACTGGCTCATGTTGAGGACTGGGTGATGGGAAAGATGTGAAATTTCTTTCAATGTGAACTTTTGGTCCTGGAGGACGTGTTTACTTTGTTGGGCAAATACCCTCTGTGTTGCACACTGGAATTCTGGTCCCCCAGAGAACCAGGCTATGAGGAGACTGGGGCTCAGCTGGCTTCCTCCCTGCCCAGCTACTGCGGCACGTTTCCTTTTAGGGTGGGAAAGGTGCATACTTGAATCTCGCCCAACGTGCAGTTGGGATGGGACCACAGAGCACACCTCAATGGGGACAAGGGGTTCATTAAGGTTGTACCTACCTTGAAGTACAGACAGAGAGTAGCAGAGCCACAACCAGGAGAAAGGCAGATGTGATTGAAGAGCAGAGCTGGCCAGATATTTCAAATAGAGAAATGTTAAAGTCGTGGGCAAGGTGTTAATCAAGCTTTCTCTGTTATAATCTTTGCTATTCTTGTCAACCACCTCTGAGAAAGATGAATTCAAAGCAGGTCCAGAGTGGGGTTACTAGTATGAAGACAGGAATGGCAAAACAGTTTTACAAATATAATTGTTATCTGGAAGAAATGGGGTTAAACACAGGAGAAGGGGAAGATGTGTTTAAGCTAAGGGCAACATTAGCAGGGAAAACAGTGTGTGTGAGGGCCATGAATATATGTAGGCTGGAAGTTGTGCTGAAATGGGGCTCTGGAAGGAGTGATAAGGCCACAGCACTTCTAGCAGGTTTTAAGGATGAAGATGGATGTGTTTAGGAAGAGGGATTATATGATATACTTGCTTGCTATGCAAGAAAAATAAACATGGTCCTTTCTAGTGCTGTGTCCTTGTGAAAGATGCCATAGGACTGTGAAGGATTAATTTATTATTACTATTAATTCCTCTTTTTTCCCCCCAAGGAAGAGCATATTCAGCTCTGTATTGGGCAGGACCTGATGGAAGGAGTGTTTGTCACCGGGCTGCCCGATACCAGCCATGGGTGTCTGGTGAGAGGAAAGGGACCCAAGACAAATCCAGCTGCACCATCCCAGCTGCTTTGTCTCTTTCACCTGGATCTGAACTGCACTTTGTTTCCTTCCTGTGACACCCCATCCAGGAAGGACCAGGGATGAGGACTGTGTGCACTTAATGTACATTTTACCCAGCTTTCCTTTAGATAATGCAGTTAATAGGGCCTTTGTTTCCTGGCTCCCTCGTCTGCTTTCATTTCATATTGTCTTAGCTCAGCGACAGCAAAGGCCTGTTAGATTCTCAGTCATTTGTATTCATAAGCCAGGAGAATGCAGAGCCTTCAACTTCTTCATTAAAATAGTTTATATAAAATAAAAGAGAATTTCCATACTATATTTAAACATTCAGGGTGGCTGGCAGCAGCAGAATTAAACTCTTATTTGCACATATTTAAATTACCATGAGATGTGTATTTCAGTTCACAAAATGTTCAGCCATTTGGCTGGTGATGCTGGGTGAGTTCCTTACAGCGGGAAGGATTTTGCCACAGGATCCGACAGCTTATGAGAGCTAAAGGCACCCACTCCTGGGCTTTGTTCACTTATGTGTGCAGCAGCGGACCACAATTCTCACAAACGTTTTGGGGAAAGGTCTTACAGGGTACAGAAAGGCTCCACAGCACTAAAGGTAGGAGAGCATTGTCTGGGATAGCCTTTTGGCCTATAGTTCAGCTCCCAACAAAGGTGGCAGTAGGGCTCTATCAGTCAGTGTGAAGCAAGACAAGCTGGGATGCTCTGCCTGTCTCAATGTTTGGGGAATCTTGCCTGAGACTCCAAGTAGCAAAGCTGCCTTCTGCGTTACTGGAAGAAACTGTTACCCAGCTCTGCACCAGAGTACCTGGAGAAGGAGAGTTGTATCTAAGGCAGATCAGAGAAGAAATTTCTGGTTTTGACTTTTGTTGAGGAATGACCACAGCCTTGTGAAGAGCAGCCCTTCCTTCTGTTCCGGGTGAACTGGAAAGGGTGGTGGCAGAGACTGAGGGAGGGAGACTGGAGATTGTTGGTGTTGCCTTTATGGCCATGTCGCCCATGGGAGCAGCCGGATAGAGGTCCTCTGCCTGTGCACTGAGCTGTGTGAATGTGAGACAGCTGCTTTTTAGGAGCCGTATATCTGTGGCAGAGGGACCCTATGCTAAGCCACTATACGCTGCTGAGGGTTTGGAACAAGGGCAGAGATATGTGTTTTTCTCCGCTCGTTTATGTAGACTTGAGCCATCTGTCCTTTTTCTGTGAAATAATCTTTCATATCGAAGAGGAAAAAGGAATCCTTTCTACCTGGCATCCTGAGGAGCCTCCAGCTTTCAAATGCTATTCCTTGTGATTCACTGATCCTAGTGGGAAACTGGGAGAGGTAGCCACAGACTCCTGGAGGTGGCAGCAGCTTTTTGGGGACTGGAGCATGACAATACTCTCTCACACTGACCACCCCATAAGGTCCCCTGCTTCCCAGTGATGAAGTGGCTGCAGAAGGGGCTTGCGTAGCATCTTGGCCTCAGGACTTGGGAACTTCGGTTTGGGGAAAGCATGGGGACTTGTTTCAAATCTGGGAAAGAGGTTTTTAAACAGGAGGTTTCATGGGAAAAAGTGGGGCAACTTGTTTAAGTGCCTTCAAGGGAAGGAGGGAGAGACTACTTGAATGGCTGGAGGGAGGAGAGGTGTATGTCAGCGTAAGGTCTGGCCTCACACCCACAGCAATGGCACCACAGGGATGGCTTCTACCTTCCTCCCAGTTTTTCCTCTTATCCCTGTACTTAGGAGTCCTGTCCTGTGCTTACAGTGTCCCCCACACTCTGCGTCACACCAGAACTGGTGGCACATCATTCCCTATCTTGTTCATCAGTTACCGTTAGTATCCTGCCTGTGACACAGCAACTAATTGCATTGTCAATGCCTTCAAATGACGAAGAAGCAGCAGGAGCAGATGAACTCTTCAGCACCAAAGTCTTCTTTTCCTGTGCTTGTCTAAGAATACAAGTACAAAGAGAATGGAAGGCAAAAGAAGCAGGATTTCTCTTAGCAGAAAGTTGCCTGCAGTGCTGAGGCATGGGCAACTCTTCAGGCCCAAGCTCTGCTTCACCTGCTGCCAGCCTTGCTTCAAAGCAAGAGGTCGTGGTGTCCATTTGGGAGTGTTGCTGTACTTCAGCCAGGGTGTAGTTTTTGGCTGGCGGCATTAGGATGACTGGAAGGGCATGTCTTCTTTAAAGAGTCTCCTCCCTTTGAATGTAGTTCATGGCATTTTGGGAGTCCTTGGATCTGCATTTTGAGGTGACCTGTACTTTATTGCTGTGGTGGCATGGTACAATCGCACCTGTCACCTAGAAAATTAACTTGTTTGAATGTTCCTCTTGGCGCCTAACTCAACATGAGTTAGGCACTCAAATACCTCCTCTGGCAACTAAGGCTTTTCAGGCTGCTTGTGATAATGTTTCAGTGCTTGTCTTTAGTGTCCATGTTTTGAAGTGAGATCCAACTCTCCAGCTCTCAGAGGGCAGAAATTGCCCCATTTCTATCCATTCTGGTGGCAATTTACACCAGGGTAGGATTTTGTCCTAACATTCAAGGATCAGATACGAGCGCTTCTCCATTCATTTCAACACTTTCTTTCCAGGGTTTCAGTCTGTGCTAAAATGCCAGTTTGAACTACACCCCCCCTCCAGAGCAGGAGCATATCATTCTGCATGGTGTGGGAAGAGGCCACAGAAACCTTCTGGTAGATTTGGTGGAGCCTAGTTGGTGAATGGGTGGGAGTCCTTGAGCTTGTCTGATGCATCTTGGACCCCATCAGCATGACTGTATTAATGAAGGCCATCAGGGTCTGCAGACTGGGCTGCCTATATGGTGGAAGTTCACAGCTGTAACATTTGTCACAGAATCTACCCCTTAAGGTAGGTCAGTGCTCCTGAGTGTAAGCTTTCATTTGAGAAAGTTTTGCTATCCATCACAGCTATGACAATGACCTTCAAAGTTGACACCACAGTTTAGGCATCTGGTGCACAAGTATTTGAACCAGAAGGTAGAGGGCACATGTAAAAAAATGGATGTGGATGGCAGAAATAGGTCAAGACTGCTCTCTATATTCATTAACAGTTTCTTTTACCATCAGGCTGTTCCTTTTCAAAGGCTAATATCAATTATTTTTCCTTTGTTTCTAAGGGCCTGGGAGCTGAGAAGTGATTCCTCTGACATTTCAGTACATTGCTGTAAAGAATATGGAGAAAGTTTTCACATGAAACATATAAGAGCCAGAGTTTACTCATCACAGATGCCAATCTGGTTTCAAAGGATTTAAGAAGGCATATTGTCTGCTGTGCTGTTTGTTTGATATTCTTCTATTGATATATTGTCTTTGTAGCTTTTTCATCTGCTAATTGATGTATGGCTGTACACACTGGTCTTTCAGCTGTGCTTGAGCTTTATGTTAAACACAGCACTTTTTTCATAATTGTTATGATCCTATTTAAACATTTTGGAAGGTAAGACAGAGGTATGTTTGTAGCTCTCATGGCTTTAGAGTTAACTTTATTGAAATGAACCAAGGGAAAGCAGAGATGCAGTGGGTACCTGAGCACTCAGGCAGCCTGAAAAAAAATGACTCAGCAAGGTGATCACTGGAGTCTGCCATTCACCTCACTGGAGCGTGGCGTTTCAAGCCTGAAGGTGACAACTGGACTTCAGTGATGAAGGCGAGGTCAGTATGGGAATGAAACCGCTGGGACCGAAAGCTTGGAGCTGTGGAGAAAAGATAAAGGAGACAAAATTAATGTAAAAGGAGACTTACACAAAGAGTGAAGAAGAGAGGAGGAGAACGGAAGCATCGGTGAGCAGAGACAGCAGTGGCTAGAAAGGGAGCAGGTCTTTTGTTGAGTATGAAGGCCAGGATTTGGCCTTGAACAAATTTTGAAATGATAGCCGGTACGTAAAGACCATGTTTCCCCTTTGACTGTTAGCAAACTGTTGTACTGACAGCATGCTTGTGGAAGGTGTGGGGAGACCCTGAACTCAAATCCTGCCCGTGAACCAGGCTCGCTGTGAGATTTTTCTGCCAAATATGCATTTGGGTCCTCACTGTAGTATGGGCAGGACAAGGGCAAATCTGTGACCACCCTTGTGAATCTTGAAAGGGTAATTTCACCTGCCACTTACATCCGTGCGGAGCCTCCTTGGGGGCAAGTCTTCCAGCAGAGCACTTCTGATCAAGTTTTCCACCAGAAACTGAAGCAGGAGCCAGAGTCCTTTGGAAAGCCCTCCATATAAATATCTTGTTTAGTTAGTCTAATAAAGGTATTACTAACAGTGCTGCTTGGAGGATTTATTGGGGGATTTCACTAAGACAGTGTTAGCAGTGGAATTATAGTCATTCTCTGGTAAGACCTTGTCAATGCGAGAGAAAATAACGTTGATCCAATCAGAGATATTTTACAGGATCAATGTAATATTCCTTTGCATAATCACAACTGAAAGATTATGGGCCTGTGCTGGGAGTGACGAAGGATCACTTGAGAGATGACAGCCTCATTTGTTCTCATTGTTTTAACTGGTGAAGTACAGGCAGTTTTTAAAAGTGTGCATATATACCCCTGTATCTTAAATAAATCAGGGCTTCTTCAGGCTACAGGCATTATTTTCAGTCTATTGCTTTTAAACAATGTTTTGGGCTACATACATTTTTCATAGCTGAGCCATACTGAAGCAACTTGGTATGACCTTGAGACAATTCCCTCTGCAATCCAGGAAGCCAATGTACCTGAAATGGGAGAGGCGGCCCTGAGGCAGGCAAGGAAGAGGAGAAGACAAGTCAATAATACAGCACGAGCCTCATAGCCCAAACGTCGTAAGGGACCCTGAATAAGTTTGCATGATTGAGCTTTTGGATAATGCAGCAATTCCTCCAAGGGGATACGAGTGTTGCAGATGACAGTGAATTCAGGAGGCTCAAGACTGTGGTATGCTGAGAATAACTTATAATAAAACAAGACCTCCTTATGCCACTATCTTTGCATTTTTCAAGATCCCAGTGTTGCTCTATTGCTTTAATGACAGTTTTGCCATGCCTTGTGGAGGACCTAAATTCCTCTGCTGGCTGCACCTACATATATATTCCCCCGGCTTCAGTGAGGCTTCTTCTGCTGAGGAAGAAGAGCAGTATGTTTGATGGCTTCACCACATTTGACTGACTGGTTCCTTTGGATTTGTGTGCACAT
Source organism: Scopus umbretta (assembly GCA_013400535.1). Taxonomy (NCBI): domain Eukaryota; kingdom Metazoa; phylum Chordata; class Aves; order Pelecaniformes; family Scopidae; genus Scopus; species Scopus umbretta. The sequence continues at coordinate 100,196 of VZTL01055235.1, read as the reverse complement.
CTCAGTCAACGATGGAAAGGGAAAACGGTGGCTGAGGCACAGAGCAACGGCTCGGCACACTGATAATATCAGGGGCCATTCAAACTCCAATCTTGTGGTTTCAGATGACTTCAGCTGCAGGGCTGCAAAAGTTATTTGGTGAAAAAAAAACAGCTATTACAAGTGACATTTAAAATTAGATGGGACACAGCTCTCGTGAAAATACAGCAGGGATCAGCCTGTTTCCATCAGGGGTGAGGACAGATAACTGAACTTGTCCCTTCTGCCATCATGGTCAGAGTATAGCCTGTATCAAAGCGTACAGCTTTGCTAGGAGGTTGTGACTAGCACAGTGTGTGTGTGTACAGCGGAGTAAGTGAGAGAATGCAAGAGCCTGTTGGAATTAACCCTTTCAAATGAGCTCAGGCTGAGGGCAAGACCTCCACGAGACCGTGGTCCCCATGGCTTTGCCTTGCACCAAGAAGCAAGGGAAGGGGGAGAGGAGGCAGGGCCAGGGTTACCCTCACTCTGAGCAATGCAGACAGGTTATAGCCTCCAGGCAGCACCAACGCCTGCCAAAGTCACCTTGTTGCCCCCACCCTTGGGGGCCTGACGTTTGGCAATGCAGGTCTTGTGGGACAATTTATGGATGAAGACTGGATTGACAGCTCCCCTTTGTGCTGCCCAGTGCCTCCCGTGCCTTGTGGCATGTGGTGGGGAAGCAGCCGCACACCCCCTCCTTGCACGCACCGTGACCCCGCAGCGCTCCACCTGCGTGGGCTCTTGCTGCCCACAGGAGAACTGCTCCTGCTTTGCTGATGGCCATTTCCATAGGACCTGTGTAACTCTGCCCTGCGCATAAGCCCTGGGAAGTCACCATGGGTCTGGTACTGTGGGTGGCATCGACAGGACAGGACAAGCTCAGGTTGCCAAAATCATGAAGTGAGAATAATCACGGTGCCTTTTATTTTTTTTCCCTTGCTACCTGGAATAATCAGCAATCAGATTGCTTCTACAAAGTACACCACTGAGAAGTAATCTGTTAGAGTAATCATTTAGTGTATCAGCTCTGACCACCACAGCCCTCGGACGTATTTATATCCTTGCAATTCACGGCTGCCTGTCAGTTGATCTACTGGTGAGCCTGTAGAAAACCCATATTAAAAAAAGGTTAGGAGTTCTGACTTAAACCGAGAAAAGCATGAAAAATCAGCGTAAATCCATGCTGATAGTCTGTTCTTCGTTGTGTAAGTTCAGGATTGACCCTTATCCGGGATTTTCACTCTTAACTCTTAGCGTCCTGGCTCTGGTGAGTGTCCTCAGATCATGGATATTTGTGGACTGTTTATTTCCATGTTAGTGGATCCATAGGCATATGATGAGCATGCCAGTGTCATTTGCATTTTAAAGTAGTCTTAAATAAGCTCTCATGTCTGCAGCTGGGCTTTGAGAGGATCGTGTTCCCTGGAGTTAGCCCAGGGCAATGTGCTGAAGATCACACATAGCTTTTACTCTGTTCTTGCTCAGGCAAAACTACTTTTAAGTCCAGGGGAGCAAAGTCAGCCTTGCTGAAGTTGGAAGCAAGCATGCCTTTGACTTCAGTGGGACACAGATTTTGCCCAGCATTAATTTTTGCTTGTGAACAGACTTGAGGAAAAGGAGAAAGACCTCCTAGACCAAACCTCCCAGGGGCCTACTAATCACTCCTTCTTGCACAGGTTCACTGCCATGTGAGTCCCTTGAAATACTTCCTTGAGTCGAGCAGGAGGTTTGCCTAGAGAAAATGACCTACATACAAGGCAAGTGCCATGCACCACTTGCAGTTAACGTTTTATTTGTTGGTATAATAAAAGCATGTCAACAATTCAGTCTTGCCAAATTCTACTTGCCTGTTTGGCTGGGATATGTATTTTTTCCTGAGGAGGGAGTAAAATGATGTTCATTTGTTTCTTTACTTCACTCCTGGCAAGGAAGATTTTGTGCCTGTGCCGATAAATTTTCAAGTGAATTTTTTAAAATTGTTATTCTGAACCACTGCCCAAAAAAGTCCAAGAAAAAAATAATCTGAGACTTTATATCAATTCCTATAACTACCTTTACAAATGAAAATGTTGGCTCTTTCCTTGAATAGTCCAATATGCCTCTAACATCACTATCTCTGCAGAACTCATTTCTTCTGTGAAAATTGCAAATGTGAACGTACCCTTTCAAACAGTGTCACTCACAAATAAATAACGCAGCTCTTCCTTGATGCACGCTGTATCAACCAAATAATTTCCATCGTCTTATGCTTGTTACTTTTTCATTTTCCCCAGAGGGATTTGCAATCATTATGAGTCACTTTCCATTTTGACTTGTAGCCTAAGCAATTGAACACGAGTGCAAGGCTTCGGTATGAGAACTGCTCACTGCAGCTAAGTGTGACCCCCCCTTAATGAGCAGGTAAGGTCAGGCCTTTCGATCGTAATCTCTTTGGGGGGCTGATCCGCCAGGCTGTTACACAGGCTGGAGAAGCATACCATGGTGTTCGTGTCACTGAAATTTTTATACCATCCCGTCACAGTAGTGTCTGAATGCAGACATGCACATCTCCACAAGGAAATACAGCTCAGAGAGTGTCTGGAATAGATATGCGATGTGTTATTAATTACCCAGTTGAAGAATCTTCAGTAATATTTGTACTATGCCCTCTGCAGCTCTATTCCCCCCACCCTTTTACAAACTTCATTTGAAGATTCTTATTTGTTTTAAGCTGCCTTAGTGACGCCCAGGCTTGAGGAGCTTAATTCCTGCTGTAGGCAGGGGAAGTTCGACACTTCCGTGCGTGTGGTCCTTGCCGTTATGCGGGCTTATTCAGCAAAATGGCCGATGCGGGCAGAAGATGTGTAAATCAGTGAGTGCTGCAAGAAGAGCACTTAATTGAAGCTTTATCAAGTGCCTGCAGAGCTGACCTCCGAGCAGGAGCTGAACCACAGTTGGGATGGGAGCGAGCCAGCAGCTTTCACTGATGACTAAGCCCGTGTGCTGGGAAAGGATTTGCTTACAAAACTTGCCTGCTTTACCCATGGGTGGCAGAGCACTGCATAGCTAGGGGTGACTTAAATCATTCTGCTTAACTCACTTCAATTGTTCCTTTCAGCACAGATTCGTAGCTCTCAGTACACTTTGATGACTATAGTTGTGTACGGGGGATTTAAGTTAAAGCCAGGCTGCCAACTGTTGGGGTTAGTGCGGTGCTAATGGCACAGCGCGGGGGATGTCAGACCGTGTGGCGACAAGGTGACGGCAAGTTCAGGCCTGTGAAATTTTTTCTTGCTGGTCTGGCATTGGAAGAGCAGATCCGGACTGTTCCTTCTGCATGAGCATCTCCCAGTCCTGCACTTCTGCAACTGCATGTACTGAGACAGGCCAACATCAAACAGTTCCAGATACTCGCCCATTGAGAAACAGATCCCACCAAACTACGCAAGAGTACTGAAGAAAACAAAGCCCTGAAGGTTGAAGGCAAAAGGAGAAACGACTGCGTAACATTTCACAAAGCTGCAAATGATGACGGACCAAATTAATTTGGAAATAAAATCTAAACAATCCTAACAAGTAATTGGGAACTTATTGACAACGTTTTACTGCATGTCTGCAAAAAGCCATGGTGCTATATATGAGAAAGAAGATCATATTGTTTGAAACTACAATGACTTCGCTATGAGGGGAAGTAAATGTAGCAGGAAATAAAAACTGTGAATGTGCCTGTTCTCACATGCAGGGAGAAGAAAGGGCAACATCCTGAAATATCTGGAAATCAGAAACTAGGAACAGTGAAAGCTAGATAGGAAAAGAAGTACAAGAAGGGAAAGCTATGTCTAGCTGAGTTAGTACAGGAAACAAAGCGCCAGAAGCTATTAAAAAGCAGACGCTTCAAGTAAATTATTATTATATACTCTGCAATAGCAAAGCATATTAATGATAAAAATGCTAACAATAGTATTTGTCTTTTGCCAAATGGAAATGATTAAAAAATAAGTGGAAATCAAGGATATGTTTAATAATTATTTTTGCTCTTCTTTTGGAAAAAAGCTAGATGAGTTATTCTTGCCATATGATGACAAAAAAATACTTTTTTCTCCAGCAGTAATTTAGACTGGCGGAGCACAGTTAATAAAATCAGTCATTTTAATTTAATAGATCTGAATAATTTGATACCATGCATTTTAAAAGAGCTGGCTAAGGAAATTTCCAGACTTGATTCACATAAATGGTGATTTTCAGAATTTGTCAGGATACCGGTGAAATATCAAAGCTGTAGGAGAAAGCTGTTATTATTCAAACTCTTGAAAAGTATAAATATAGCAATATTGGGAAAAGTAATGTAGCAGCTAATGTAATTAATTAATACATTAATAAAGAATTAAATGCAGATATTCTAACTAATGCTAATCAACATGGATTTATAACAATAGATCTCATTAAACTAATTTTTGTTGATAAAGGTGCTAGTGTTGATTGAATATTCCTTCTCTTTTAGGCACTTGACTTGGTACCAGATGACATTTTGATTAATATGCTGCAGAAACCAACATGATGAACATTAAATGGATTAAAAAGCTGGTTAAATTATAGAGTTTAAAATGAATTTTTTTATAGACATAAAACAGATTTCACAGGGTGTTACAGGTTTTTTGCATTAGCCTAGTTACCATTTTTATTAAGGAACTAGAAAAAAACATGACAAAGTGATCCATAAAGTGTACTAATAATAGTTTGGGGAGTGATAAATAATAATGAAAACCAGGTAACCCTGTGGAAATGGTTTGGATCTCTTTGTAAAGTGGACAGAAACAATGTGTACTTTAGGTACATGTGGTTGGGACAGTGAGATGGCATATAGATATAGTTGATGTATCCTAGTGTCTGTACTGGAAGCAAATAATTATGTACCTTAGCTGTGCCTCAGATGATATGTCTTGGGGTACACTTGGTCCAGACATCATCCCTGCATAGCACTCACTTTCTGGGCTACTCCACTGGACTACAAAGGCTTCATAAGGCCAATAATGTTTGCTTTTCAATGATGTAAGTTTGTGCCTTTTCCATTTTTGGCACTCATGCACTCAGGAAGGGGTGAGAGAGCAGAGAGGGTTCAGGGCAGAAGCGATGGTGCCGTTGAGGAGGGCACGCTCTGTAATGCGAGGCTTAAGGACCTCAGCCAGCCAAGCTTAACAATGACAAGATTGAGGGGTGGCTTTATCACAGGCTATAAAACCTGCGTGTGGAAAGGCGACCTGCTCAGAGAAGACTCTGTATCCAGCAGGCAGATACTGGGTTCATCACAGGTGGAAGGCTGGGGTTGAACCAGCTGAATTCAAACGAGATATAAGGCCAACCGTTTTAACAAGGCAGGCATTAACCCTGGGAACACCCTGCTCTCAGAGGTGGCAAATTCTCCATTGAAAACACTTTGAAAACTTAGATTATATCTTCCGAACAGAAATGCATTCAGGATGGTCCCGTGGCCTGTCCTCTGCTGGGTATCTGAGTGAATAATCACAGAGCTGCCTTCTGGGCTCATAATTTGTGATTTAACATTACACAGAAGTTGCGGCGCTGGAAAACGAGAGCCTGACACCAAGAGTTCAGATTTTATGTGTCAGCCAAGGGGTTTTCTGGCTTTCCTGAATGTAGATCAAAACTTGGAGTATTTTATGTGTGCCAGTACGCAAAGCTATAAATGCATCAACTGCAAAGCACACATCCTTGGCACAGTTTGGGTCACTGTTTAGATCTGGTGGCATAGCAAGGCAATAACCTAGGAGCGCTCTTAATGCTGGGCCATATTCTGCTGCTGCTCCGAGATCAAGACAAGAGGATTTTATCAACTTCAGCAGCATTTTACTGTAGCGTAACTCAGAGCTGAGTTTACCCTGGCAAGTCAGCACTGTCAGTTGTCCCACAAGAAGGGATGTGGTGGGTGAGGACAGGAGCAGGTAATAAAAGAGGGAAAGAATATATGGCAAAGACAGCGAGGAAGGACAGATGGAGAAGAACCATCAGGAGCATGACGGAGGCCAGAAAGCAGAAAAAAGGGAAAGCTGCATTTTAAGCCATATTTTTGTGTACATAAGAAAAAAAAGGGAGAGAAATATTGCACAAAAAAGGGAGAGTTGAGAGGGGGGGACTAGAAGAGAAAGGGCATGTAAATAGAGGGTGGGGAGAGAGAAAAGGAAAGGAAACAGAAACATGTTTGTTAGTCTTCGTGACCTTCCGTTACACTTACTGAATTATTTATTCTGATATTTGCTGCTCTCTTCCTGCCAGCCATTTAGTGTCACGATATAAATAAGTGCAGAACCCCGTTACTGCTGTTCCTGGAGGGATTTTGATGTTGAACGGCCGTGGTGCACCTCCCCCCACCACCCTGCCATTAGGTGATTATGAATTATATGCCGAGTGCCTGTAATAACTAAAGGGAAAGGGCTGCTCAGCACATTTGGAATGTAAATCTCATTTTTTAGTCTTTTGTAGGTCATGAAATGCAGCCCTCTTCTAAACCCCTGTGCTCAGATCACAAGCTCCCGCTGCAAACAAATTCCTCAGCCTATCCTCTGCAAGGGTGACATTTCACCCAACACTGAACCACTCAGCATCCTGCGGGCTTGAGATAAGATTGTTATTATTATTATTTTAAACACAGACATGCTGCATCATGTCACTTAAAAATTCCTACGTAGATGTTATACCATATGGGAAAGCAGACTATTGGAAAAAACAGAGATCGATGCCATATTTCAATTAAAAAGCAAGAACTTCATTTATGTTTTTCCCTAGCCTGCAGATAGTCACAGGATGCAGTTTTCAGGGAATCAGCACTTACTAGCCAAAACTTCAGAAGTGTTCACTGCGCAGCCCCTCCCAAGTAACCCATATAACTGCATTTTCGGAACAAGCCCTTTTGGGCTCCATATTTAGTTCGTGAGCTCCTACATCTCTCGCCCTTGGCACCCCCTTTGCAGAAGCAGGTTCTGGGCTATTGTAGGAGGAGCTGGTGCCCTCTGGAGAAGATAGCATCGTGGCTGTGCGTTGCAAAAAGTGAAAGGCAGGGAAGAATCCCTTCATTTTAAAACACAGATGTGCTGAACTCTTTGCTTTATGATGGGGGGCGTTCAGTTATAATTCAGGTCATGGATGGTCAGGGTTTTTTTCTTACATACTGACATTATGGGGCATGTGGTTCAGACCCCATTTCATTTTGGAAGAGTGAGCAAGGGTTAAAAGGAGGGGAGGCAGATAAAAGGGAAAAAGAAGTTAAAATTGCTTGGTGTTTGTTTTGCTTTTGGGATAGGCAATTTGTGTCTCTGGGGAGAAAGTCACTTTTCTACACCACTTAAATCTCTCTTAAGTTAGAGCTCTGGGAGTGACACGGCACTGAGGCCTTGGTGCTGGCCAATTTCACCTCATCATATTCGCTGAGAATATTTCCAGCCCAGCAGAGTCACATTGCTGACAGCCCTGTACAAGCTCCAAGATATTTCCTTGCTTGCAAATTAAGTTTTCTCGGCAAGCCACCCTGCTACTTCAGTCATCACCACTGGAGTATGGATGTCCTAAGAGATTCAGAATGGACTATGCAGTCTCTCACCCATGGGTTTTAATATGACCTTGCTCGCATCACTAGTGACCAAAAGTTATTACCATAAGTGGCTTACGTGAAATGTATTGGTCTCAGTCAATTATTAGCAGACAGTTGTCTGCATTACCAAACCACCATCACAAACGGTGCTTTTTTGGGAAGTTTTAAGCAGAGCCAGGGTGAGTACGCACGGCTGGACTGAAACCTCAGCAAAAGTGCAAGGAGAACAGGCTTTAAGTTTTGTGCTTATTCACTTTCAAGAGAATGAAAATAACATAAGCTGTAAAATAGCTGTAAAAGCTATTTCAGGCCTGCATACATTGGAGCAGACTCTGGGGCTGCTCTGACTTACGCTTGGGACGGTTCTGCTCCCCAGACAGGCTCCATCTTCAGGAGATACAAAGGTGACATAAAGCCTTTCTGGCAGCCTCTGGCCCTGTCTCAGCAGAGACAGGGCCAGAGGCCAGTGGCTGAGGCTGTGCTTAACACCTTGTTTTTTACCTACTGTGCCAATATGACAACATGCTCAGCCTTGGTTTATGCAGGGTATCACACTGTGGACAAATAGGGACACTGTCTGCCAGGTCTTTCCAAGCCATAGAGCACCATCAGACATGATACAACTACCCAGAGGTACTTGGCTTTGTTGGGGTACAGATGGGGTGAGATGCAGAGCCAGAGCCATGGCCCAGGAGGAGGGAGAGCAGTTGGGCTGTTTTGCTTGAAGCTACAGGCAGCAGATTTCCAAGCTGGGGAAGGCTTGCAAGAACTGATCTGGAAAGTGAAAATAGCACATTTTTCTCCGAACAAAACCACCAAAAGTAGACATTCAGTTTGAATCAGCTGAAAGCCCCAGTTTTATTAACTGAGATATTTCATTTTGATTTTGCTTTATTTATTCATTTTTCTTGGTAAGCACGTGTTGTCTACTGCCTGCTGCTAATTCCTCAGAGCCTCCCCTCTTCCACCACTCTTCTCTCCCCAAGCCCTGACAGTTGTACCGTGCTTGAAATGTCTCTGTGCACAGCTATAGGAAAGCAGCAATGGAAAGTGCCTGTTTGCAGGCTGACCCTTTGACATTACTTAATTTTGTCTTTCTAGCTCTCCTTACAGTGGGAGAAGGTTTTGCTCCATGCCTGTACCCTGGCTACTTCTGCAGCTGCGTGTGGTCCCTAAGTTGTGGGTACAAATCGGATCCTGCTCTCTGGTCATCCTTGTAGAAGGGCCCCTGCCCAGCACCCTGCATGCTGTTCACTGGGGTGATTTGGGGTGCAAAATTCTTCACGTGGCTTCTCATGCAGGAATGCTGAGCAGAGGCCAATGGGGCTCCGCTGTTCTTGCTAACTGGGTTTTCAAAGCAAGGCCTTCTTTGTTGTAGCCGAACACGGGTTGCGCAGAGGTGTTTGTGCCCCCTGGCCATCAGCATCGTGGTGGTGCAGGAGGGGAGGTGGTACGGTGGCAGTGAAGCTTACTGAAAGGGATTCTCCAAAAGGAGAAGAAAGTGTGGGCAGGAGGATCTTGACAGACCTCAGCGGAGCTGCAGCATGATATAGATATACTGGGGGAGCCTGCAGGAGCCACAGCCCTCTGTCAGCATCTGCTGATGCGGCACGTGGCGCATGTGGCGCTGGTGGGTGATGCCAGGTGGGAACCCTCGAGGTGCAGCTCATCTGGGCAGCCGACGCTTGGGAGAGCTGAAGCCAACAGTGCTTTCGGTAAATGAGAAGGGCATCACTAAACTGGAGAAGTACAGCTTGCTGGGGACGGTGCTGCCAGCTTATAGTAAGCTCTGCTGATGGGAAAAAATATGCATCTTCCACCTTCCAAAAAGCAGAACCGAAAATAAAACAAATTACCTCAGAAGCATTAAGATTGTGCTTCAGCATGAGATTTCCACCAAGGGGCCCAGCAGAAGGCCTAGTCCCCAATTAAGGACTGTGTATCTAATTTTGGGTTGACTAACGTGGTAAGGAAAAAGACTGCCTCAAAGCATAAAATCTAAACAGCAAAAGAATTATTGAGATACTCTGTTTTCCTTATTTTGCCAAGAAACTCAGGATGCCTTGTCCGCAATTGCACAAAACTCTGAGCTAGAGCTGGAAATGTGTCCAAATATCTTGACTCCTAGTCTTATGCCTTAGCTATAAAAGCATCCTTCCTAAATAGCTCAAGTAATGGTCTACCCAGGGAACGAAGACAAATGTAGACTGTTGTCTCCAGTATATAAATCTGAATAAAGCCTCAGGTCAATGTAATCAGACATATGGGAAAAAGAAGGATGACGTCTCTATGACACGGTTGAATTACTGGCATTGCAGAGCTGGTCAAATATTTTTTTCATAAAAGGTAAGCTTGTGAATTTGGGGGAGAATCAAAGGCTCTTGTGAATTTTTGTTAAGTATAGTGACAAAATAATCACTATAGTATTAGAAGGTAAGGAAGGGTTGAGGGAAACAAAGGGGTGAAAAAGTTTTTCTTTTTTTTCCATACGAAAAATATCATTGTGGGAATGATGACAATTTTTAGTAGTCTTAAAATAGACTTTCATTTTTTAGAGAATATTTCTCAAGGAAAAATCGATCCAGTTAACAATATTAAAAATCAGAGCATTTCATTATGGTTTGACCAAAACATTCTGGGTTGGCCTAAAATGAATTTTTTTGTCTTAACATTTCACTGAAAAGCCTTAAAAAATTTATTTGGATTTATTCAAATTTAATTTTTCCTGATTATTCCATTTAGCTGACTGTGTCTGATGGATCATTCTTTACTAAAACAGCATCTTTATTTTTGCTAGCTTGATCTGGCACACTTAATTTGACATTAAATATCTTTTTGGTTGACAGTTTCTAGCTTATATTTTTGAATGTGAAAAAAGGCAAAAATAATTTGAAAATTAAATGCATTAAATTTTCATAATGTGTAATTTTATTATAGGTCTGTAAATATTTCATCCCACTTTGGTTCTTCTAAAACATCCTCCAGCCCATTGACTGTAGCGATGGGTCGGGTAAACATCTTGACCTCTATGTACTCAACTTAAAAACCCTATAAATATCTTTTATTGGTTTTTGTCCTCTGCAGCTATATGTAGTGTCACAGCTAAGAATGTCATTGCACAAAACTGACAATTATATTTTTCTTTTTTTTTTTTCTTTTGCTTTCTTTTTCTTCTTACATAGTTTATAAAGTGCAAAGACAAGAAAAGTCAAATGGAAGGTCTTAATTCAAATAAAGGTAAAATCCTGCTGCAGACAGAAAAGTGACTTTGGAGAAAAATGACATCACCAGGCTCCGTATTTATTCTCTTCAGTGGCATCCAGATCAAATTTACTTGGTTTTCAAGGTGATGTTTCTAACCAGCCAGCCCTTAAATTCAAATTGTGATCTGAAAGTCAAGCTGTGTCCTTTCTGACTCATGCATAATCATCCTTAATAAAGTTTCTATAGACAGGATTTAGCTGACAAGTTGGTGTTTATCATACACAAGACAAAAAAGATTAATCCAAGCCATTCATCCATAGCTAGGCTGACTCTTCATCACTAATTGGTTAAATGCATGCTATCTGTAAAGCAAGCCAGAACAGGATGATCTGAAGAGCAGATCTCCTGAGATGGAGTTGGTTTTATGTAGTGCTTTCCCCCACCACAAATGCATTTCATTTTAGCAAAATATTTGCCAGACAAACTCACTGGTGGGCCCCTGTGATACTAAGCCTGGGAGAAACCCCTTTTGCCTGCCTTCCCCTGATCTTTGTGCCCATCTGCTAGCTTCCAAAGCAAAATGTGTTTGTGGGATCAAGGGGAGGGGGGAGAGGGGGCAAGAGAGGAATATGTGGGGCTCTGCTCTGCAAAGTGATGAGCTGACCAGTGGAAGATGCAGTCAGATTTTGGGGTTTCCAGCCCCAGAGCTCTCCTTGAGCACAGTGCCACATGGGGTTTGGCACACGACACTGAGCACCCTCCTGAGCTCCTTGGCATGTGTACTTGTGTATTTAATGTATGTGTGTGGCAGCCTGACACGGGCTGCGACAGAAACCGCCAGCGATCTGTGCAGCAAGCTGCCATCTTCCATCTCTTCAGGGTGAGGTAAGGACACAGTTTGAGCTTGCTTTGAGATCTCACCTCTTTTTAATGAGTGTTAAGTCTTGTCTTAAATGTTATTTTAATCCACTTGTCACATACTTAGCATGCTGAGCAGTCAGGCGAGGAGGAGGGAGCCAGGCTGACGCAGGATAAGCAGGATCTCTCTCTGCTTGGGAGGGCTCTGGTCCTCCCACCTTCCTCTCTTCTGATGATGAATGTTCAAGGGAAGAGTGGACGCCACCTGGCTTTTATTCTGTCACCAGCGTGACCGTAAGAAACTGGAGGAAGTGTATTCTTCAGTTTGAAGGAGAATTGATCCGCGTTAAGTAGAGATGGGAGCAGATCATGCTTACAGGAGGCATTGCTTTGCAAGTAGCGCAGTAGGGCAGGAGAGCAGTGGCTGGTCTCTATTCCCTGATCTGCTGCTAGACTGCCTTAGGAGGCAACTTCAGCCCCCTGAGACTCAGTCTACTCACCTGTTATTGGCGATGGAGACACCTCCTTTGCAGAGCGTTTTGAAATCTGTTAGTAAAGAGTGCAGTATTAAAGGAAGGAGTGTTACCGTCACAATGCTGTTAGTTTCTCAGTTTCTGTCTGGAGAAAGATGAGATTTTGTTGGCTTCTCGAACAGACACGTGGCCGGGTTTTATCTCAGTAGAAATGGCTGTTGGCTCTTGCCTTCAAACACCTACTCACCTACTAGTGGCTCAGTCCGGGGCTCCCCTGTGTTGTGTCAATGCTGTCTGAAATACAGAGGGTGTCCCTTTGGAAGCTGCCAGGGCTTCCTTTGTATCGCATTCGTGAGTGACAGGAGATCGTGCTCCTAATGGCCTGACGCAGTCTGCCACCCTGCGGCGTGACAGTCTGGGGCTGAGCAGCCTTTCTTCTCTGCCTCCATCCTGCTATTCTTCCTGCTCCTTTGATCCTGCTCTGCTCTGCTCCCTTCCTTTCTGTTCCTTTCAAGGGTCCCATTTTGTCATTACTACGCTTGTCCTTTTAAGTTAGCCTATTATTTAACCCAGCCTTCATCCCCTGCCCATTTTGCATTGACCCTGTGCCTTCCCATGCAAATTCTGCAGCGTCACTCATAAGGTTCCCTATCTTTGAAGAGCCAGAGGTGGCCAGCACACGGCAGTCCTGGCCTCCCACAGCAGGAGCACACAGGTAACTGGTTTCTCAGGGAGCCTCGAGACAGTGAGTGGGCAGCAGCCAGTCCAGGGTAAGAGAGGAGACTTAAACCTTACCAAGAAGGCAAGGTTTGGAGGCTTTTAAAGAGGGCTGGGGGGCTCCTCCTTTGTGTACTCTTTGATTTGTCCCACGTGTGAGTTGCATGACTTTGAGTGCCCTGCTCCAGTACTGATTCCTTGTTGCCTTCTGAATCTCCTGTGCATCCGTACCATGTGTCTCCCTGTGATCCTGTGACTGGAGGCTCAGCAGCTTCCTTCACTGTGGGAATGCAGCTATACGTAATCTGAGGTTATATAGGTTGTATATAGCAACGGATGCTGCTCTGCAGTGGTCTCAGGACTGTGTGATTGTGGGATTTGGGGGTCCTTTGCTGTCCCAGGAGTAATCTCTGTGCACAAAGAAACTAAACAAGGATTTAGCCAAACTTTTTTTTTCTTTGGGGAAAAAATGCCATGGAGACTTTGGAAAATATGTTGAAACCTTCTTTTCTGATTATTATAGTGTATTCTCATGCTCCTCCTATCAAGATTTTCTGAGCCTGTGAGCTCTGTATCTGTCTACTAATGGAAAAAGCAAGATATGAAAATAGTCTGGAACTCATGCCACTCAGAAAGAAGCAAAAGCCTGGAGATCAGCTCTGAGACTCAGGATAGGACATGACACATTAATTTGTAAAGCAACGTGTTCGCTGAAAAGTGACAATATGGTTTTGAGCTGCATATATGGAAGTACCGTGTCGCAGCTCAAGGTGGTAATAGATTTACTCTTTACAGTTCTGATGCATTCGCACCTAAAACCATCACATCCAACCCTGCACAAACCTTTACTAGCAGTGTCTCAACAAACGGAAAGGAGTTCAAAGCAGAGCAACAAAAATTATCGGGATGGCTTGAGGATTGATTTAGGTGGAAAGACTAGAAATGCTAAATGTGGGTAAGAGATTATGAAGGTGGGGATGCGCTAAGAGCCTACAATATTTGGCAGGTGTTAATGCTAAGAGGATAAGAATTACTTTGTGTGATTCAAAGGGGTATATCATGAGAAATGATCACACAGGAAGTGACAAATTAGTCTGAAAACTACAAAGAACTTTCTGCTGTCAAAATACACAGTACTAACTTTCTCTTCAGGTTTTGTTGATAGTGAAGTATCTGCAGAGGTAGGTAACAGGCCCTGGAGGCAAGACTTTGGAGGCTGTACTGCATGGAGTCAGCCTGCACCAGGAGAGGTGAACTGGAGATTACCTGTTCACCTGTCTGAGACAACTTCCATCTATCACACATTTTGTTTCTTCTGCACTGTCAGTTTCTTTTCCGTATATTCTGCCAAACAAAAATAGGCCAAAGCGTTGACTGTCAAATATGAGATTATATAGACTGATCAATACTAGATACTTTTACGAGAACAAATATTATGGAAAGTCACAGAGGTAACAGTCATCTGCTTCATTACTACCACCAAAGAAGCCCTCTAATGCCACAAAACCTTCTGGGGGCTTGTTATCTCTTTCACACTTGTGAACTCCTGGCCTGACAGAACAAGATGATCAAGAAATATTAAAACTATCATCTTTGCGAATGCTCTGTTCATTCAACCTGTCCTCTTCTAACCCAACACATGGAATTTGCATATGAATTTATTGCTACATGGTTATGACTTCCATATTATGTTCCCAGTGAGTGTACACATTTCAGGAATCTTGTTAACATAGCCCAATCTTGCAAATGTTTTATCTAAATATCTTGCCTAAACACATTAAAATCTTGTGAGTTAACCCATCATGCGCCTTGCCACACAAGAATAACAAAGGTCGTCTTCTTCCTTAAAGGTGGAACTCTTCCATTGGGCCGCTTCCCAAATCTCTTCACTGCCTGAGGCGCAGCTCCTCTCCACCTACAGCGTAGCCTCTAGCAGGATCCCCCATGTGCTTGTAGCCTCTAGCAGGAGCCCCCATGTGCTGACAGGCGAGATCTGCATTCCTTTTAATTTTGGTTTCTTCCCCACGTAAACTTCAGATTGCTTTCATTTTGTTCATCTGCAGCACGGCAGACTGTTTACATCCAAAGACAACGGCTCTGGATCAGGCCTTTGGTCCTTGCTTGCTAAATATTTCCGGAGGGTGTTTTCAGCAGGTGTGAAACATGCCTGGGTGCTGCTGCAAGGCTGCAGGTGAGGGTGAGGACAAGAAGCCAAGGAGATGAGCAGGAGGATGCCTCAGGCGGCTGCGGGTGCTGGCAGTTTCTGGAGGAGTGAGGCGAGCCAGAGACAGAAGTGGAAATTTTGGGGGCTTTACTTTTGCTCTTTGCTTGACAATTCATTTATTCCATGTCTGTTTACTACTGGAGGGGGAGATACATAAGGTCCCTAGATGTTAATTGCCTCTGCCAAGTGAACATTGTAAATAATCCCAAGAAAATTTATGGGGGGATTTGTTTGCCTTTTATCAGTTTGAAGCTTTCTTGAGGGAAAAGAAAACACCACATTTCACTCAAGGCCTGCTGTCGCAGGGCCCGATCCCGACCAGACGCTGGTGGTACCATTTGCAATAGCTGCAGTCCCTCAGCCCAGCATCCCCCTCTGTGGGGAGCCACTGAGGCAGCGGTGGGGAGCACTGCTCGGGATACAGCTCCTCCATGTGGGAAACAAGCCCCACACACCACATGGGGCTGACAACAGGTAGATCTTCCCCCCAGCAGAGGCAGTGCTGGCCCAGGGCGCTAACGGGCCTTGATGGCCCTAATTGGCCCCACCTGGGGCCTCCCCACACCCATGCCTGGGGAGCCCTTTCAGCTCAGCCCTGGGGCTGAGGGACAGTGGTCTCCTGTCATATTGCTGGGGTGTGCCATGGTTTTGGCTCACTCCTTGCTGTGCTGGTGGACCCCATTACCTGCCCCCCATGTTCAGTCTTGTGGGGTTGTGTCCCTTATGAGGCTTTGCCTGCTGTTTGAACAAGGTATGTACTTGGCTGGGCCCCGTGGTGCATGCAGGACCTGGTTTTGTGCACTGGGAGTCCCCTGTGGCTGGTGGGAGCTGGTGCTGGGGCATCCCTGGGGGCTGAGGACCAGGGTGCTGTGGCCTCTGAAGGCCGAATCAGCAGCATTGGCTTCAGTGGCATCCTGGACTGGGTGCAGCTCTCCTTGCAGGCAGGTTGTGTGAAGGCAAGCAGCAGCTGGCTGAGACCCCACAGTGGTGAGGGGCACAAGAGGTGGTGCTGCTTGCATGCCCTGGAGTGTGACTCTGTGGGTACAGGTGTGGCATCTCCCTTGACTGGGGAGCTCCCCTGGTCCGGGAGGTGGCATGGGACCTGCTAGTGCTGCAAGGACCTCTCCCATGTCTGCCTGGCTTGTGCAGCTCTCAGCTGTGCAGCCTGAGAAAACCACATTAGGCATCTTTTTCTTTCCTAGCTCTTCCCTTGGCCTGGGGAGACTTTGGTTTGTGGCATCATCATCTGTTAGGAGGATCTGTGTGGGTTTCTCCTGTGAGCCACCGAATGTGATGAACACCATCTGAATAGTGCTGGTGGTTGGGCTGGGTGATGCACAAGCACAGGTTTGGCTTGTAAAGCAGCTGTGTGTGATCCTGGTAATGAAACTGGCTGCCTGTGAGGGAGGTGCCACACTGACCCCCTGCCTGGTGGGTGCCTGAGGTTGGGCAGGGGTGGCAGAGGGTTGTCCTCACACAGACTGGTTCTTAAACCTTTTTATTTTCAGTCTGGGGAAGCTGTAGCATGAGGTCTCCATCTGCTTGAGAGCTTCCACAGAAGCTATCCCAGCAGTGGCAGGCCATGACAGCTCCGAGCTCGTGGGCCTGAAGGGGACCCAGGGCCCAGCATGACTGGGTCAGTGGAGCTGCTGAATGAGCAGTGAGGGGAAAGTGCTTCATGTATGTCTGGTCTACGTTTACTTATGAGTAAGTGGAAATAGACTTAAATAAGCAAGGAATTTATCAACAGTTTCCCAAGAAAGGTCTTAGCTCAGGAGCCAAATGGATCAAGAAAAATGGGTTCAATTGAATTAACGGGACTGATCATGTTCTTTAGGTATGCGCTGTTATTGCAGTTTGGGGGTTTTGAATGCGGGGTTGGTGACTTGCCAAGGTGGGGTGGGAGTTAAAAGCTCTCATGCTGTGTCCTTGTTTAGGTCTTCATCCAGCAAATACTTCTGCGTGCAGTTTCACGCCTATTGTGTAGTTTCTTTTATTGTACTGACAGTGCTTACTGGGGCAGTTGCTCGCACACATACCTGTACGCTGGCACAGAGCCTAGGACTGGCCAGTCATGGGAGTTTCTGCTTTGCTGCAATATGTGCAATTATTTAGCTTATGACTCGGTCAGCGGTACTGTATGTGTCAGCATGTAATTCTTCACTGCCCTGAAGTAATGGTCTTTGACCAATAGTCCAGGGACTATTTCTAAGGGTTTGTGAAAGGTAATGAGAAAAGGGAGGCTATTGTCATTAGGCTTAAATTCATTATCCAGGGATCCATACCTCTATTTGAGATGCTCTGTAGGTTCATGAGTTTAAATAGGTTGAAACCCATGGCTCTGACAGCTTTCTTGCCTTCTGATTGTCCCTTTCATAATGTAATAGCAACGCTTTTTTTCCTAGAGTAACAAATAGCAAGAGCATTAGGTCACACATCTAGAGCAAACTATCACCAGGAAGCTATAATGGTAGCAGCCTAATTGAATTGACATTTTATGTATTATAAGTGAAAATATTAAGTGGACCCTATTACAATATGTATCACATTGTGTGAGATTTTGGGGGATAACTGCTGCTTTGTGCTGAATGTTGCTGAGAGGAATATTATAAATGGGGAAAGTATTAGGAAGGCCATCTCTTTCATGCAGGATTTATGTCTAAGGTCTAGGTTTTAATACTTTTGTTCATATCTGAATTTTATTCTGTGCATTACTTGACAACATCCTCTTCAAATGTGAAAAAAGTCAATCTAGCTCTTAAAAAATGTTTTTTGAAACTATATACATGGCTGACAAATATTGGCTTAATTTTTATTTTCTTCTGGTTATTGGTCAATAAACAGGTATTCAGGGCATGTTTTCAGCTGTCCTCCATGAGTATAAATGCTAGATTCCGATTCCTGGAGCTGAACTTTTAAAAGTCAAAATATTGTGGGAAATAGTGGTAAAATATAAAAGGCTGGCTACTGCTTTGCAGTTGGAGCATAATACAGAATTTGATGCTACTCTTTTTAAGTACTATAGTCTTATCAAAAAAGATAATTTTGCCTGGGATATACTGTTAAAGTTGGGGTTGGTGGGACCATCATCTATACTGTGGGAGCTTTCTTCAGAAAGGAATCTAATAAAGCCTATGTCAAGGAATTGGAGAAACCTGCTTTTAGATTTTTGGACTTGGTAAATCTTGCACATCCAAAAGGTATGAGACCCATGTGCTTTTCAGCTTTATTTAGGGTGTTTACATTTATCTTAAAAGGCATATAGGCCCTGTGATGGCAGATTGCACAGGGGTATTTTTATTAGGAAAACACAGTAATACGAATAGCTGTAAAACTTGTCTAGACAGAATGAGAGAGACTAAAATAGCACAGTGGAACATGGGCAGGAAGGAACAGAAGTGTGTGTGTTGGGGAGGGGGGAGTACACATGGCTGCTTATACATTCAGGGCAAATCATCAGGAACGTGTTACCACTGGCAAAGGAAATTCTTGAGGACAGATGGAGTCCCAGAGGTGAGAGCTGTCTGAAAAATGAGAATACAGTTGTGGAAAGATAGTCCCAGTCTTTTTAGGTAGGGGTTTTTTAGGTAGTTCAAGATAGGCTCACTTTCTTTTGTCTTTCCTCCATTAAATTTCAGAGACATCTTCATACAGTCTTTAAAGTCATCATAATGAAATCCTAGCTTTCTAATTGTTAAGTGAAATTTTCAATGTTTCCATAAAAATATATAGTCATGGAAAGTAGCGGAAATAAAAAAACCTTGGAGAGATTACATAATTTAGTGAAGAAAGGTGTTTTTTCTTGAAGGCAATGATCCTGGGATCTGATTCACTATTGCCCTATGTTTGTTGGCAAGAGATGCTTCACAGGTGTAATGCCAGAGCCCTCACGGTGGCCCTTGCTGTTTCAAGCCTAGGCTCTGTAAAGGTCTCGTTGCGGGTGGGCAGAGTCCTGTCTGGGAATAGTTCCTTTTAGTGAAAAATACCAACAGTTGTAACCTGTGTGAGAATAGGTATTAAACTGACAGCATTTAAAAATGTATTGTAAGTATAGAAGAGGGCAAAGCATCAGAGAACCCCAGAACTGTTGATAGCTATTGTCTGCACAGGAATATTTCACTCTGCTATCAGCTTAATACTGGGGGGAAATCAAAGAACAGTAAAAACTGGTATCACTGGCTTAGGAGTTAAATTTTTTCAAAGCTAAATCAGCAGGGCCAGATATCTGAGCTTCTATTCATGTTCAGTAGTAGCCCCATTAAAGTCACCTTCCTTCTCCTGACTTTGCCCACAATTGAAAAGGTTACTTTTGAGTGCCAGATTAATGGTATCAAAATCCAACTTGTACCTTGACACAAAAAATAGAGGGAAAGACAGAGGATCAAGCTCTCCATGGCTCTAGTAAGAGGAAAGTTTAGAGCAACACGTAGAAGTAGTAATTAATAATGAACTGAAATATAAAATTTTACTTCAATACAAGACAGAATTGACTGTGGTGATAAGCTGTGGAATTGGATTCTGAGATAAATGGTAAACCTTGGTTGCCTGAAGCTCTTAATTTGTTTGAGAAACTGCTTAAAGCTATCTTCTGTAATGTAGTTTAATGTATTTATCTTAAACTCCTGAAGTGCAGCGTCAGGAAAGCATGTTAGTGTAACCCCAATGCTGGATGCAGTTTGTTGTGCATGCTTTGTGGTGCTAGGGAAAAGGCAGCAGCTTCTTGGTAAATGTGCATTTTCCGGATCTCTGAGTACTATAGGGAAGAGGGAATAAAGAAAAGTGTCATTTTCTGAATTTGATAAAATCATGCTTAATTGGAAGTTTGAAAATATTACTACTACAGCATAAGGATATGTGGAAAACTCATAGCTTGAAGGCTTGCATACTTCATTGGGTGTGGGCAAAGAAAGTAAGTTTCACAGCACATCCGCAAATGAAAGATTTGGTATTTGCAACCTAAATCACATGGCATTGCTTCCTGGGAGGGTGATTCCTGTAACCACCCAGTTACTCCTGTAAATGTGAGTGTGCAATTAAAAATGTATGCTGTGTTTGTCAGCTGTTTAGACTGTTCAAGCTAGTTACATAAGGTGAAGAAATACATTACATAAGTTACCACCATGAATTGCAAATTGTTTACTTAGTTGTGACAGTCATAGCTTAAGATATTTGTAGGCCAAGAGTTAGTCAGTGAAGATGTTTATGAATCATTTTGAATAATGAATACACTTCAGATTTTTTTACTGCCTGTTAGTAGACAATTAACAAAGAAAAAAGGACAAAACTTGTCAAAGTTGTATTTAAATTATTCAGTCTGCTCCAGATTACTGACTTTAGCTGGGTAGCTAGGTTTGTACTGTTAGCTAAATCTGGCAGTTCATATCTCGTTGTTGAACTGAGTCATCTAGAATTCTGAATGTTCTTGTGTGTAGCTGTATAATTATAGTGAGAAAATAGAGTACTTTAATAAGACTTAATTAAAACATGTATATACACACATACTCATGTATACAAATGAAAGTACCCAAACTTCTGTGTTCCCCTGATGGAACATCAGAGACAGTAGAACTCTGTAGTGCAAATTCTCTGTAAACTTTGTTTAAAGTCCTTCTTTCTACCATGGTACAGTGTTTCAAACAGGCTAGTGATGTGTTGGCAATTGTGCTGAGAAAGAATCAAAAAATGTTGGTGTCTGAATTTCCTTGGTTAACCTCCAACTTTTCCAATAGAATAGCTTGTTCCAGTTCTGGAACAAAAACTAAGCTATGTTATTACTGGGTGGTTTGCGTCTAACACAGTGTACTGGAGTTTCCACCAGTGTGATTTTTTATTTTTTTTTTATTTTTCCAGGAGAAAACTTGCCTTTATTGCAATAGTAATGTGAAAACCTTACTTAACTGCTGACTATGCCTTGAGTGTACATTCTAGGGGATTTTGTTAATTCCAGTGAAGTCTTATGCTGTGGGCTGTTCATTGAGAAGCTT
The DNA here is from genome assembly GCA_013400535.1 of Scopus umbretta. NCBI lineage: Eukaryota > Metazoa > Chordata > Aves > Pelecaniformes > Scopidae > Scopus > Scopus umbretta. Next base: position 79,133 of record VZTL01055235.1, on the reverse strand, counting down.
GTGTGTCAGGTGTGGGTAGTGGGAGCCACCTGCTACAATGGCAAGGGTTTCTGTCCTCTTTTGCTGAGATGTGGATGACTCAGCTAGCTAAACTGTAATTCTGTGATCCTGTGGGAAAATGTGGGGTCTGGCAGTGTCCTTCCATCCTCTCCACCCTGCTTTTCTCCCTCCCAGTCCATGGGAACTCATTAGAGGTGGTTGAAAGTCAGTTGTGCTGACAGCCTGTGGTCTGGCTCAGCTGCTGGGTTAGTTGAGGATTATCAGTTCATGGATGCCCATGGATCTCCCCTCACTTCCCTTGGCTGCAGCTTTTGGGATGGTTGACAAATGCAGAGGTGCTGTTGGCCAAAGTATGTTTCCTTACAGGAAAAGTAACTCTTCTGGCACTGGAATGGCTCACAGCAAGTTGGCTGTGTGTTAGCACAGCGCATGAAGTTGTCCTAATATAGAATGGCCTCTACTTCTGTCTCTGATCACCTGTTTGATGTAGTTTTCAAGTAGTTTGGTAACTTACAGGTACCTCATGGTGATTAATGAATGTTCATCAATCTGGAGATCTTCCGGGGAAAACATTTAATAAACACACAGGAGTGTTATTGAAATGCACTTCACTGCATAGTAGGAAAAGAGGTATCTAATTCTTTCTGTAATTGCTGGCCATCTCCTCAGGAATGCGAGCTGCATGTGCACCACTCACAGTGCATCTGAGGTTATAACTGCTCTTCATGTTTCTTTTTAACTGAGATGGCTGGTAAATGGCTACCCAGCCTGACAGGGGAATGTTCCCAGAACTTGACCCATGTAAAAATTTGTAGTGTTGGGGGGTGTGTGTATGAGCCACACCTGCTTTGAAAGGTAGAAGTGGCATCTGCTTCACTCTGAGTTTGGAACCACTGAATCAAGTCACCTGGTGAATGAAGCAATGGAAATATTTCTCCCATGTAGACCTTTCTCAATGAGTATCAGAAAAACAAGAAACAGAAGAGGTTTGTGCTAATGATCAAGGTACATGAATCCTGCCTCCTAAGGTGTTATGGAGTCATTCAGAAATTAAGAGTATAAACCTGAGCAGCTCCCATCCTGCTAAATACTTGTTGCTTGTCAGGGAAATAAGCAGATCAGCTGCTTATCAACTCGGATCTCAACTGTTACCTGGGGTGAATTGGGCATGGAGAGAACACAGTCTGAGTCGGGTCCTCAGTGTTGCCCAGATTTTGCCTGCACTATCCACCTATCAAACATAAGAAAGTAATTTTAAACACAACTGTTCCCACTCCAAAAGTCAGTCCTCACTCCATTGTTACCTTACTAGCGGTACCTATGCTAAATATAAGGGGGTAGAGAACATTCAACTAGTGAAATATAGATTATTTTTTTTTTTTACCCTGGTACTTTCTAGTCTTAGCCATGAATTCAGTTCTTCCCAAAATAAAATAGTTTGCAGGGTTTTTTTGTTTTCACTGAGATTGTTCCCACCCATTTTGACTAACACTTCAGCAAGGTAAGAGAAAACTCAATTTCCTTTAATATTGGCATTCCCTTCTCCCCTGCTGTTGTAGTATTTTGTCTGGCTTTCATCACGATAGAAATGAATTTGTAAAACAAAAAAACCCAAAACAACAACAACAAATAAACTAAGGAAAATACATGAAGCAGGAATCACTGTTCTAGATATATGATAGAGTGAAAGAAGATGCAGTTCATTACCAGGAAAAGTAATTTCACAATAATTTTTTACCCTTCAGGAGAAAATACTAATTAAAGTATTCCCTGCTGCTCTTTTGTACAAGGCAACATAGCTCTGGTGCTGTAGAGAAGGCTTTGAATGACTACTGAGCTAGTCTTATGGATGGGGAAGGGTGGGTATAGTGGAATGGAGGCTGGAGGTGGTTGATCCTTCTTAAAAATAGCTGAGTAGAGAGTTCTTCAAATATATATAATGTAGTGTGGTCATAGTGGCAGAATATACAGAGGAGAATTAAAATGTTTAGTTACTTGTGTTTTTTCCTTCTTCATTTCCAAGAAATCCACATCATTCCTACTGTTTTCCAACATCTCTGTGTAGGACTAGGGAGAGTTGCTGAATCTGTGTAGTCCTCTGCTATTGCAAGCAACTGCTCTGTATAATCCCAGCCATAGATGTCTTAAGCTACAAGTAGAATTTTTGCTCTTTCTTCTTGGCTCCCACCAAAATGTAGGACTGCACCTACACTTTTCTTAGGTTTGGCCTCATTCCTTAACCTTCTGTCTTTTCATAGTTGATAGTCTTGCCCCATTGATGTGACTCTTCTCCTTTACAGCGCTTGCCATTAGAATGAGCTGCTTCTGCCTCATTGACATTCCACCTCATCTCAAAACACAGAAGAGAATGTACCCTTTGTCTGTCTCTTAACTCCTTTCTGTACCTGCTGTTCCTTATTTGCCTCTACAGGGTATTTTGCAATTTAGCATGGAGAGCATGCTATAGCCAAGTGAAGTCACGTTTTGCTACAGCTGCTGGAGTAGATACTTGTTTGCCCTTAAAGAGCAAAAAGAAGCAATGGATGCACTAGGTATGAAGTGGTCTAGTCCTTTCAGGCATAACTCCTGTGCTAATTAAGATGCTAATAATAACAAATCTCGTGAACCTGTTTCCTGTGGCTGTGGTAGATGTGTTTGCTTACATCCTACGTTTGGATTGCGTTGTAGTGACTTTGACTATGAAATCAAGGTAGACCACTTAGGTGAATTTGGTTACTACAGTGGGACTTGCAGTCAGTGCAGGGAAACTCTGGTGATGCCAAGCCTTGAGATGGAGCTGTGTACCTGTCCTAACCTGTGTGAGTCAAAGACAAAATACTCAGATGATGTCTGGGCACAAATCACAAATGCTAGAATAGTTCCTGAACTGTTTACCCAGACACTTGCTTCAGTTTAGAGTGTTGATGGGAATGCTTTGTGTGACCTAAGAGAATTTCTGTGAGTTTCTGAGGCAGTCAGAATTCCCTCATATGTAATTTTCCCCTTCTTGATGCTCATTCACTGTTGCTACAAGTAGCTTGCTCCTTAACTGCCTCCAGCTGCAGCTCATTGGCATGGATCAAAAAATTGGGTGGCTTAAGCTGCGGCAAAGATAAGCATCATGCTATCTCAAATTGATATCTGACAAGGAAGAGGGCTGAAAAAGACCTGTAGCACTGCTTACAAATGTATGAAAGAAACAGGCAGACACCTTGAAAAGAGCTTTGACTTCTTGCCAGGGAGCCACAGGGAAACAAACCAGGACAAGCTGCATCCACTCACCTGAACATCACTCAGCCATGGTTAGTTATGTGATAGCTTTGTAATATAACACTTCAGTTGCCTGTGGTCTGTGAGCTGTCCTATTCAGAGCTTTAATTCTCACAGGATGGGATTTTTGTTTGCTTTTATGATTGGTGGTTACTTAAATACTGAGAGTTCTGCTTGGGAAAGAATGCTAGTCATGCCAGAGACTATGTATTGGAAATGGAGAGAGATGCAGAGCAGGGAAGCCTTAGTGGTACTACATTTTTCTGCTCTCCTTAAAACAAACCACTTTGATCTTCAGAAGAAGCAACTAGCACAATAGTTTGTGTTGACTGATATCACTCAATCATCAAACAATCCACTTGGCTTCTGCAAAGAACACTAGTTCTGCAGCGCTGGCAGAGCATTGATGAAAGTTAATTTTAATGGTTATTTGGTGCCTGGCTTATTTCTTCTTTAAAAGGCTTTTATATATGAAATAAATTTTTATTGCTAATTCCTTCTGTAATCATCTGGTGTTGGTTCATGCTAAATAGTGCAGTTCACGCTCAACTTCCTCTTCTGGAATAGGGAGAAGCTATTGCCCTCTCCTAAATACTCATGGCTTGTGGTGGTTGGTTGTAGTTCAGAGAGGTAAACTGCAGGGCTAAGGAACCAAAGGTTAAACCAATGAAGGGGATATTTGTTTTTAATCTTGCAACCTCGCAACAAGCTGCACTTCCTCTGATCAGGTAATTTATGATACAGGAGACTGGGTCTGTCTGCCAAGACATGCTATGGAGTCTCTGGCGGGACAGTACTTGGACTTTTCCTGTTGCTTTCCTTCTGACTGATGGGAGCAGCATAGCCCTAACTGTAATGAAAGATACTCTCAAAACCTTCCATCATGCTGTCTTTTATGTGATGTGGCAGAGCAGTACAGCTCATGTGTGACTATCTCACCTCCCTGCCTAGGACTATCTGACTGCACCCCTGATGCAGCACAGCTGTCTTGCAGGAGTCTCACCATTCTTTCAAGTATGAGGGTACCCACTTTTGACAAGGCGCTCTTGTAATTATCCCTGTCCTTTCTAACAGTAGGCTGAGGATCCAGTAGGTGCCAACTTTCTCCAGATAGAGATAAGTAACAGACTATACTAGTAT
>VZTL01055235.1:47682-73907 GCA_013400535.1 Scopus umbretta | reverse complement strand
CCCCCCAGTATGAAATCAGCTTATTAGGTGTAGTATTGGAAACATTCAGAAGCACTTGAAATTTTTACAAAATGGTGAAGGAATTGGGTCTGGGACAGTTTTAATTTCATGATTGCCTCATGGAGACCTGGTCCAAGACTGAGGCTCCTAGGTATTGCTCGAAGGTCAGAAATACTACCTAGAAATTTCTGGCTTCTATCTGTTGAGGGATTCTCCACTTCTAGGCCACTTGCTCGCTCATTTTGGAAAGATAATTATTAAACCTCTGGGATTCTGTATTGCTGAAGTATCTTTTCTTTAATGTAATCCATTATGAAGTGCTGACATCCAGTCTCACCCCTGTGCATGCTTCTGGCACAGGCTTCTCTTTTGTGTGGATGAAGTCACATTCATGTGAGTTCAAACTGTTCACTTTCTGGTATTCCAGGACTGGAATATTTTAGCAAAACTGTGTCCCTGTACTGAGAATGGTTATACCTGTATCCTGCAGCTGCTGTAGATATCTTTAGAAAAGCCATTTAATCCTTAAGGTGTAAAATTCACCACATTTAGAAATGAGTTATACAAAGATGTAGGATGATGTTATCAATTTCAGAAATTGGGCTATTTTGTCTTTTATTCCTCTCCCCTTTTCTTTCAGAGCTCTGTGCTGCTAGTCCCTCTTTCTTTCCTGTGGCACAGTTGTGTAGCTGCAAGCATAAGTGCTGTAACCCATCCTGTTAACCATGTAAGCTTGGGTGCTCTTCTCTCTAGGCATGATTTTACTAATCAGTTCCTGGAGGAGGCCATGTTAGTGTTTGTTTCTTTAGCTGATTCTAGCAATGAAAAACAAGTCTATTGTATGACAATTTGGGGCATGACTGTTCTGCCAGTGAGTCTGGCGCTTTTCTACCATCGCTGCATTTCTACTGCAGTGTGGGACTAGCTTTTTCTTCTCCTTCCTAAGTCTCCTTGTCCTGGGAGTGCTTCCCTGAATCTCAGCCATGTACCTGCCACCTTAATCTCTTGTTCCCTTTGAGTTAGGCTGTACTTAGAAATATTTTTGCTGAAAGTGATTTGAATGTAGCTTACTCACTGACTTTGTACTGCAGTCTCTTCCTAGTGCTGCATTTGGCTCTAAACCTGATGGGTGGAATCTCTGGGCAACATCAGCTTGCAGCTATATCTCTTTACTATGATTTTTGTCACAATTGTTGTAATTAAACCTGATATTGCAGAACCCTAGGGGATAAGAATAAAGCTAATGGCATATTTTCTTAAAGGTCTGGATGTTTTCCAAAGAATGTGTTTTCCATTAAGTTGACATGTTCTCTTTGTATCCTTCACTGGAGTGGCTGATGGCCCAGTGAGGGTGTGTTAAGAATCATCCTGGATCTTCTTCACCTGATCCTGCAGTCAGTGAACTAAAGCCTCTTGCTTTTAAAGCCTCTGAGAGGCTGAACACAGCACCTGACAAAATAGGAGGAAAGAAAATTAGGGGGTAGGTTAACATCTGCCCAGTCCTTCTCCTAAGTCATGCTGTAATTTAGTGTAGGAAGAACACCATTTTGTAATAAGATGTTGGTCCCTAACTTGCAACAAGCAGCGATTACTTCCTCTCTATGTTTTTATTGCCTTAATTTTTAACTGGGATTTTTGGAGGAGGGGAATAGTGTTGTAGTTTAACCCCAGTTGGCAACTAAGTACCACACAGCCACTTTCTCACCCCCTCTCCTTGCCCCTGGTGGGATGGGGGAGAGAATCAGAAAAAAGTAAGCCCCATGGGTTGAGATAAAGGCAGTTTAATATGACAGCAGAGGAAGAGAAAATAATAATAATGATGAAAGAATACACAAAACAAGTGATGCACAATGAAATTGCTCATCACCTGCTGACCGATGCCCAGCCCGTCCCTGAGCAGCAATCGCTGCCCCCCAGCCAACTCCCCCCAGTTTCTATACTGAGCGTGACGCCATATGGTATGGAATAGCCCTTTGGCCAGTTGGGGTCAGCTGTCCTGGCTGTGCCCCCTCCCAGCTTTTCGTGCACCTGGCAGAGCATGGGAAGCTGAAAAAGTCCTTGACTGGTGTAAGCACTACTTAACAACAACTGAAACATCAGTGTGTTATCAACATTATTTTCATTCTAAATCCAAAACACAGCACTATAGCAGCTACTAGGAAGAAAATTAACTCTATCTCAGCTGAAACCAGGACAAATAGGTATGTGCTGTCTCTTTAAATTAGGTATAGTTAATAGAATGATGGATTAAGGTCTGCATTTAGACCTATTGCAAAGCAGATTGTACTGTCCACAATTTGGTGTACAAAGGTAAGAAACAGAAGGCCTGACTTTTTTGGGGGGGACAGTATGTAAATTAATGCTGGGCAGCAATACTGTCTTTTTTAAAATGCTTTGATATATTATTAAGAAAAATACTGTGCAAGGTATTGTAAGAATATTAGAATAGAAAGTATAGCATTAATACAATGCAATGGGCTACAATAACACTTGGATTTAGAATTAATTGTACAGATAAAAATAGGAGTCCAGAAGCACATATGATGCTGAATCACAAAGTTAATAACTTCTAAAAATCAAACATTACAGTTAAAGATTTACCTTTATATAATAAACAAAATGAGCAACTAGATGTGGAGGGAAGGTACAAAACACAGGAACAGCAAAACTCTTCCAGGGCACAGATTCTGTTCACTGTATTTGTACAGCATTCTGCCTCACGAGCACCTCTGTCTCATTAGAAGTTATCAGGTGCTACTGAGACACAGGCATTTATTATATCTTAGACTAGGAGTAAAGATTAAAGGAAAATAAATCCTGAGTTGACAGGGTCTGAGTAAATACCTGTTTCCATAGCCCCTCCCCTCCAAATGTGAAGCAATGATCTGAACTGGTGAAATTCCAATGTGGAGTTAAAGGGCTATTCTGTACTTTGCAAGTGGTGCTAGGAAGTGCTTTCTTGTTTGGTCCCATGTATGGTGATGAGTCTTTTGGATATGGTTGACTCCTCTCCTGTCAGAATGAGGATCATAAAGCAAGTTCTTGAATTGTAAAGGGCTGAATAACATTTAGGGCTATAAGCCCCAGTAGGATTCTGCTGGCCTTTCAGGCACAGGGGTGGTGGGATGAGATGGATAGGGTCTTCAGAGGTGTGATGTTTACCTTTTAGATAATGCTTGTTGCTGCTGTCAATAGATATGTATTAACTAATGGCTCTATGTGCATTTTGAAGCATCTCTTTCAAGCTATGAATCCTTCTTGACAGGCAGCAGAAATATTTAGTCCAACTTGCCCTGGCCAGAACATCTTAGATTGCAGTGAGTAGGCCATTTTCATACTGTGACCCTCTAATTTGATTTGACATTTCAGACAGGAGGATACAAGAAGTGGTAGGTTACTTTTACCAAATGACAAGAGGATGTTACAGGCAAGGGAACATCATGCTGCAACACCCTCCCAAAGCAAAGCAACATCTACGTCTCCCTGCAAAATAACCCTCAAACCCACCAGCAGCAGCAAAAGCCCAGTCTGCTCCCCAATCTGCATGGACCCAGCAGTAGACATGTGTCTATTGGATGAGAAATTCTCACTCCACAGTAGTCTTCCTACACTTAAATATACACCAGCTCTGGGTCGAAGTTAGGGTCACATGGTTTTACAACCTGTAACTCTCTTTGGCATGTAAAAAAAGTAATAGGTGCTATTAGAGCTACTTGGGTATTCTCTACTCTGTTTTGCTGCCCTTTTGCACAAGCTGGGCTGGCTTCTGCCATTTTTTTAATTTCTGCATAAAAAGGCACATCTTACACATGTCTTAAAAGAAAAGAAATGCCATGAATCTTAGCTAACACGCTTTTGGAGAATAGATGCCTTTGGGATTTGGCTGGAGAAACTTAATTCCCACTTGAAGACCATGCTGGTAGTAGGTTTTCTCACTACTAACTTTCCTGTAGCTGGCAGCTACTGGCATACCCTGGTCCTCCCAGATTTTTATTGGGATTAAGCAAAGGGAAGGTTGGGGCTGGAGATAAGTTGGTCCCTTCTCAATTTCTGGCCCCCTCTACCCCCATTTAGCATTTATCCTTTCAATTTTTTCAACCTCTCTGACACATGCATTGCTCATTTGGTGCAGAGTGACTGTAGTGTTGTTGAGATTCTAGGCCTAAATTGTTGACTTAAGTACATTTGAGTGCAGTCAGAACTTGATGCTAGCACCAAAAATGAATTACTGTAGCGTCTGTGAAGAGGCACTCAATGTCTAAGCCTTCTGGACACAAGGGCATCTGATGATATTGCAAAACTCATCACTGGATAAGTAAGGGCACAATCCAGTCAATTGGAAAAATATTTTTTGATCACAACCACCAACCTTTCCTATTTCAAATACTTCTTCAAGAATCATTTCCTTCTGTAAGGGAGAAACCGCTTACGATTTCAGACAGCTGCAGAGAGATTAACAATATCTGTGGTTCATAGGTTTTAGAATGACCAAATTGTGCTTTAGCTCATCTCCGATTTCACAGTCCAGTTGTCTGATCTTCTTACCTCCATCTTTATCTTATTCTCCCTTTCCCTCTACTCATGTCTTTCAGTTTGTTTGACTATTTAAGGACTACTTTTTAAATATCTACATAACATTTAATTTCTTAAGGCCTTTATTTGACTCAAGCCCTCATGTATGACACTAAGTCCAGTTACAATAGTGCAGCAAATGACCTTGCAAGGAAAGGGCAGTCAGCTGTGAAATCTTTTGTCCCTCTGAATGCATACTCCTTTACAAAGGAAGATGGAGCATCCTTGTAATTTAGTGATGACAACTCACCAGTTAATGAATAATTTGAACAAGGACCATCTGGGGAATGATTTTGCTGGGAAGGAGCATGGTGAAACATGAAACTACTCCTTACTTTGGAGAGCCATTATACATACTATCTTTTTAATTTAGTGGCCTCTGCTTGGCAGTAAACAGTCCCAAGGCTTATTTCAAGGTAGTTTTAGTAGTTTTTGTCCATCAGGCTGCGTGATTTGAGTAGATATTAAGTTGGTAGAGTTTATGGGGCAAGAGACATTATGAACTTCCAGGGGAAACTGCTTGCTTGGGGATGATCTTTTCTGTTAGCTTTACAAGGCACATACATTTAATAACTGCAGGGTACCTTTGTCTGGGAAATACTTTTTTAATGTATGAAGTGGTGTCTTGAAAATTCCTTTTCTTCCAACCATACCACTGTAACAGTTATTTGAAATACCTAGAATGGGGATGGCATTAAAAAAAGGCTAGTGAATCTTGGGGAATTCAGAAGATAAGGATGTCCTTACTAAGAAAGGAATCTTTTCACCAAGGAGACAATATGTCCGAAGCCTTTTGCTTGCATAGTTTCAAAGTCTCAGCAGAGTCCTTGATGGATGGAGACAGTCTGTCTTATCAGCAAAGGAGGTTACAAGCTCAGTGCACAGTAGATTGAGAACAGTTTACGGGCATAGCAGGGTGCACCCTTTCAGGTTTATCCATGCCATAGTCTTCTTGTGGGGAAAAAAACCATGCCTTGCTGAAAAGCTGATGCTGGATTCTTTCCTCACTCATTTCTTTGATAGACTAGTTGCCTGCTGGTAGGTTTTTTTTTTGAAACCACAATCCTTTTGAATCCTGTGGTTTCTCATAGTTACTTTTTGTTTAAAATGTGCAAAACAGGATCCATGCAAATGGTGGTGTATTGCCCAAAATTTAAGGCAAGCCAATTCACCTCTTGCATGTAACCATGTGAGTTGGGAAACCACATCTTAACTTCTACTTATAAGCAAAATGCTTTTTCACAGTGTACCAATCCTTAAGATAGGGAAAAAAATATAGTTATTCTTCTAAAATTGGTCTCCTTATTTTGATTCCTGTGAATCCCTAATATACAACCTGGGCCAAGAACATCATCCTTCTCTCTCCTTCCTCGCCACAATTTATGTTCGTGTGAAAATTGTGAAACTCCCCCCTCCCCAAACTCAGTTGAGGGACAAAACCTACATGAAATAGTGTCATATAGATATATAGATATGTGGCATAGCCCACATAAGTCCTTTCATTTAAGTGAAGTTATTAAGAGACTGCTGTAGGTGCTGGATGAGGCTGAGCCTGTAAGTAGAACCTTCTGGGTGATAGTCCGTGTTAGGACTCGGCTTAAGTTCCCTAATGTGGGATGCAAAGCATCTGAATTTTTCTCTGTCTTGTTGTGACTTCTGCTGTTTAAAGATGAGGTTGAAGTGCTACAAGAAAGCTAAGTGCCTTCTCCAGCTCAGTAATTTGTGGAGCTAACTGTAAACTAACAGTATGGAGGCACAGAAGGGCTTATGTTCCTCCCACTTTAAGAAGTAAAGAGGAGTAAGTGTGTATAAAAAGCCACATTTATGTTGTAAAGCAGCATATAAAACAGCTTTCCAAGGTATAGAGATATGCATCCTTATTCTAAATGGCATGTGATCACAGATCCTCAGCAGAACTGGTGATATCAGTGGACCCATCCTTATTTCCTTGGCAATCGGGACCCTGCTTCCCAGACATCTTTTCAAAATAGTTTTCAAAGCTTGTTCAATAAATACCAAGCTTCATGGGAGTATCTTACTATGAGAATCAGAAGATGTACATTCATATAAAAGAAACCTGTCCATGGCATAGCCCTTGCTGTGCTTTTTCTTTGGCTTGACAGAAGTGCTGAGATAATGCTTTGTTCCATGAGCTACTGGGTCATCAGTGAGTTTTTACTGATAATTGCTGTATCAGTGACTTTTTATTGATCATTTAACTTCTGCCTCCAAACAAGTAGGAGCAAATATTTTTTTCAGCCCTTTTAACCTCCTTAACTTTTCATTCGTGTTCTGCTTCCCTCTCCCCTGTGGTCAGCCCAATGCAAATAGGTGGACAAAAAGATTAATAGAAGCAAGGAGATGCCTTCCTCCTCTTGAGTGTCCTGCGGCTTGGAGGCTGTTATTAATAGCTGAAGTAAAAAAGTGTTTCATAATCATCTTCTTGCTCCAGCTTCCTTGCCAGCCCCCTTTCCTTGGTCCCTGGAGACAAAGTGTGAGCTCATCGCTTTCCCATGCAAATTCAGCTTTTGGTCTCATACTTGGATTCTTTTCTGATCATGGGTGGAATATTTATCTTCTGCCAGCTGGTTGCTTTAAGCAAGCTGCTGTTTGCTGGGATCTCAATAGAGCATGTGGGGAATAGGCCTGGCAAAAGCTGTTCAGGTGTTTGCTTTTTTCTCTGATGAAAATGTTGCTGTCTGCTCAGTGCATGCACACGTGTCTGCACCTGTATCTTTCCTTTTTAACCATTGTGTGAGTAAATTTAGATATTTCAGTGTGGAAACAGAAGTTGAAATTGAAATGTAGGTGTTTCAGTCTGAAGTATTTGGAAGTCCCTGTGTAGAATCTGGTCACCATACAGCTCATGCATGACAAAGCTGTTGTGTGCATCTGGAGATCCAAAAGCTTCATGGATTGCTTCCATTTCAGGTGCACTTTGTATCTTATTCTTTTTCCATATCTCTAGAGATCTATTGGATCAGTACTGAAAATGAGCTGGCAGGTTTTCATCCCAGGTGACCTGGGAAGAACAGGAATGGCATACTGTCATCTATTACCCCATTTCTGTATGGATAGTACAGTATGCTGGATCCTTTCAGCCACCCACCCTGCTATGTTTTCACTGGGTTTTTACAAGACTTCTTTACCAGCTGAGCATTGTCTAACAAGTTTTACGAAGCTGGACACTGAGGGAACATTGACTTGGAAATCAAATGAGATGAACTTTAAAAGAAAAATAGAGGAAAAAAGAGCAGGAATGTTCTGCTTGTCACTCTGAAGAAAATCTTTGCTCAATTTCCTAATGAAAATCTTCAAGCCATGCGTTCTGTTAATGTATTTGATGGGTATGTGCCATTTCAGGGATGAAGTATTGTTTATCTTCTGAATACCTCATCCTTTCAGTGGCTGCTAACTTGGTGAATACAAGCAAGATTTTCCTTCAGGTAAAACAAAGGATGTTGTTATCTTCTGATTATGTTTCACTGAAGTTCTGTGTACATTTTCTGGTGGTCAGTAAAGACATCTACATATGAAAAGCAAACTTGGATGATATTGTAAAGTTCTGGCTGTTGAAATATCCTTTTGCCACTAGCAGCCTGGCAGGCTTTCTGCATTTTACCCAGTGGGGAAGGTATAGGTGCCTAGTGTGCTTGTAAGTACATTTTAAATAAGTACAGTTAGCAAACTGTTGTTTATTTTCACGCAGAAAATTGGCTCTGAAGCAAAGAGCTTGCAAGGGTGCAGAGCCACTTGTGAAATTTCACGTAATATGGCTGATGGTTTCAGCTGGAAGAAACACTGCAAAAAAATTAAGAAAAATATCAATTTTTTAGAATTTTCAAAATACACTTTAAGACTTCAGATTGAAATATATTTTAAAAAGTATTCTTTAAAGGTGTCAAAATAAGTTACAGATGAGTTCAGTTTTGTGGATGTACAAAATCTTTCAGTTGATCTGAAATTCTGGTTTGTCTGTTTTCCTGATTGTGTCAGTGTTGTTGCCCACATCAAGTTGGCTTTTGAACCCAAAACACAGACTATTTGCCTGCCTGTGTTTGTGAGCATGGCTGGTGTGAGCATATCAGTGATGACTGCAGCACTTCTTCCACTGCATTAGGAAGGAAGGAATTGCAGCTCCACAGACCTTGACTGCAGACCTGTTCTTCTTGCTGTGGTACTGTTCATGCCGTGATGGCTGCTCCATATGCTTCTCCAGTCTTGGAGATTAACCCTCTAGGTATATAAGGCAGCTTTTCTACAGTGATAGTCACACAGGGCTGAACTTCCTTTGGCAGTCGTTACTAGGCTGATTCTAACTGCAGGGATGCATGCAATATAGGTTAGATGCGCACTTGTAAATAGTGTGGTACAACAGAGGATGGGTTTGTAACAAATAATTCGTGCTTAGGACCTAATGTTCACTTTGAGTGTGTTTTCAGGGAGGGGATGTTGCTTCAGACTGGCTTTGCTCTTGTACCATTAGTTGAATTCCCGTTAGCTCATCTTCCAATTTACCTTTATTTGTGAAGAATCTAGTTGGTATGGTCTTACAGCACATTGTGTTGTGAACCAAAGCATGGTAACTAGCGATGATCAGGAGGTTACTTTTAAAAGTGCACTCCTGATACATGCTAAGTGTTACCATAGACATTATCATAGATGCAGTCATTGTCTCTCCTAGTAAGTATGTGACCCTTGGGTCTGTCCGCGAATGGGGAAGGGGACTGTATCGCATCTGTGTCTCTGATTTTTAGATGAACCTGTAAATGGTGCGTAGAAGCTGATAGTGCACATTTACCCGCTTGTAGAAGTAGCAGCTAGGAGCTAGCAACTTAATTTTAAGCCCAAAAGACACAAACCCCAACCTGTCAACTGAAGGGAGGCAACAGCTCAATTCCTTGCAGCCCACAGCATGAAACAACTGGTACCAGAACTTGTTCCACTTTATCTAGGACAAGTAGCAGCAAGTCCTACTACCAGACCAAGCTGAACCTCAGTTCAGGATGATGCCAGAGCCAGCTAGGAACAAATATGATCTCCTGTTCTAAAAATTTGGCCCATGGTGCAGCTGAAAATCTATCTTGAGCTCCATTAATTAGAACATTGGCTTCTATTTATGCATACAAGTTAATGAATATTCATCAGGCATGTTGATTATGATGATGCTATTTGCATATTTTTCCTAGATTTTTAGACCTTTACCCTGGGGTATTCTAGTATTCAAGATATTCATGTGGCACCAAGGGAAATTCTGATTAGGTATTAAGGGAAAAAAAAAATTTGTAATGAAGGTGGTCAGATGTTGGAACAGGTGGCCAAAGATGTTGTGCACCTCCATTGTTGGAGGTATTTAAAATTTGACTGGACAAGGCCCTGAGTAATGTGAACTATCTTTGAATTTGATTTTTAGCTTTGAAGTTTCTCCTCCTTTGAGCAGGGAATTGGTCCAGTTGACATCTAAAGGACCCTCCTAATGTAAATGATTTTACAATTAATGCAGAAGAATAATGTTCCTATATGTTTGGCATTAATATATTTATAGATGGGCACAAATATGTAACAGTACTTTTTTGGTTAATATTACTCCAGAGGTAATGAACTAATCCTGTTAAGTGTGGTGCAATACTTCTTAATGAGGGCACAGACTTTATTAGAAAGGTAGTTACTCATCATGAGTTCATTAACTAGTCAGCATATCTGATTGCAATTCTGTCATAGCAGCTGGTCAAGGTAGAGCCTAATTTCTCCACCTACCTTCCTCCAGGGTTTAGTTTGACCAGTTAATGCATGTTGAAACTGCAACAACCGCCTTGCCTATATTAAGGTACCTCCAGGTGAGTTCTGATGATTCATATTAAATGATTTAAGAGACTGAGGGCAGCATGTACAGCTGAGGGCAGTAATTCTTAAGTTGCACCAGCCTGAATGGCCAGGTCTGGTTTGGAGGCTGCATAAAATGCTAGCACAATTTAACAATCAACTTTTCAAAGGGACCTGAGACTTTTAAGACTGAACGTTAACAGGGATATATGTCACATGGAACTGCTCCGTGTAACCTGATCCTAGCCCTAAGTATGATTATAGCCCCTGGAAGCTTTACTGAAATGCTATGCTAAGAAAAAAAAACTATAAACTTTCTCTGCTCTACAGATTTTCTGAAGATAATGTGAAACAATTAGAGGCTAAATGACCAATCTACATCTTCTGTCTGCTGGGTGTGGATATAGTCACCCCATGAGGAAACGGCAACCAAACCGTGGGATTAAGGCAATCTCTCATACAGAAGGCAGTTTCTCATAATGAATAGCAAATATATGTAGTGAGTGCAGTTTGCAAGCCAGAGGCTAAGATTCCTTTTACTAGGAAATGTTTGTGTAGTAATTCTCAAACAGATTTGTAAAAATTAGAGCTAGCACAAAGGGTGAATTTTTTCGAATAAATTGCTTGCTATGAACAGTTCATCCAGAGGTATCTACAACACAGAAGAAGGAAAAGCTGCCTGGAGGTAGCAAAGGCTTAGAACATCCATGTCTTTTTAGGGAAGCTCATCGTATCAAAAGCCTTGACAGAAAAAGTAATAAAACAAATACTAGATGTACAGCTGGATCCTTCTTAGCAATCAACATACAGACTACAAAAGAAGAATGGGTACTACCTGGTTTCAGATCTCTGCATGTTACAGAAAGCAAGGGGACTGTTGTGTCAGTGCTGGCTCATTGTACGGTCTGGAATGGCCACGCCATAACTCATCCGGAGCAAGTGAGCTGCTGGCTCCCTGCATCTGTTTGAGATTCCTGATTGCTCTTACCCAAGGATTGCTCCAAAGAGTCTTAGAGTAGGAGAAATTCTTATGTGTAGCTGTGAGCCCTCCAGCTACCAAAGGTAACTTGTTCATAGGCATTGGGCTAATCTGTACCTGAGCCTTGTGGATATTCCCACAATCTGCAGCCCTGGAAGTTGTGGGGAAAAATGTGAAATCTTGTAGCCCTTATTGGCAGGAGGGGAATATAGTCAAGATAACCTGTGTAAGTAACTCTTCTGTGGGCCATCTTGGACTGGATAAGAAGTGACATTACTGACACTTACCTCATTGTTCTCAGAGATTACCAGTTTCCTGAAAGACCATGTGAAGGACTACTTTCTGTTGCTGCCTGTCAGATGAGTTGGTCTGTATCATGCAGAAGACTAAACTATACAGTCACAGTGACAGTATAAATTCCTGAAACTTGACAACCACCTTTGCAAAAGTCAAGCTGACCTCACAGGGCAAATGCCTCTGAGAACTTCTGAGATCCAAATTTTAGGACTGATGTGACCAATACCCTGGTGGTATTTTGAATTTTTCATTCTATTTCTTAAATTAACCAAGGATAAAGATCATTTCTTGGAGCAGTTTGAAACTGTTGAAATATTATTATATTTAAAGGGGGAGGGGCTTGGTGGTAAAGACAGACACTGGTCCAAAAGTTCTGAAAAAAGTTGTCTGTTTACCGACCAGACAAATACAGTATGGATACCAGCTGTATGACCTTTCTTCTAATTGATCTCAACCCTGTTCAGCTTAGAGTGGGAGAATGGTTCGATCACCCCCTGCATTACCAAACAGTTTGGGGCCTCTTCCAGGGTAGTGTTTACAGCCCTAGTAATGCAGTGGGAGCTGAGTTTTGCTATCAGATGAACTAACATCAGGGTATTGGGATAGCTTTGAAATTTCAATAGAAAAGAATTGCACAATGTTTTCAGATGATACTCCTGCTATTGCAAAGGATTTTCCTCGTAATGGAGAGAAGAGGAAATATTATATAACAATAAGGTGGTAGTGTGGGGCAATGCTCAATGGTTATGGGAAGGGAACTGGTCAAGTAAGTGGATCAGTAAGAAGAGTGGCATGTTTGATGCCATGAATATTTAGCTGCTCTGGGTGAAGTATCTCTAGTTCCTTATCTCAGTTTTATTTGGCATCTGAACTTTGCTGGAATAGGGGGTTGCCAACCACATAGTTACAGCTGCCAAATCCCCTCTGAGCATCTGCGCTTATGAGAGAGTTGTACGGCAGTTTTGTTCTGCATGGTTCTAGTTGCATCTTCCTGCTGATTACTTTCCTAGCATTCTATTTGAAGATGTCAGCCACTTTTCTTTAGGATTTTCAGCAAACATTTCCCTTTGATCAGAGGAACATAGAATATCCTGCATCTGTCAGTGGAGCAGCTTTGTGGTTGCTTCATATTTCTTGTGGCCAGCTGTAACACTTGCTATGGCAGCTGCATAGATGAAAAAACCCACTCGCTGGTTTGCATTATAAATACTGTTCCCAGTTATTTGAGCAAAGTGCAGAGCTCAGCTGCAGTTGCATTTGGCCTGAGTAGTGCTGAAGGCTGGAGATGCTCCAAAAATTGCAGTTACCCTATTGAGGTTATGGAAGGGAAAGTGTGGTGTGGTGGGTTTTTTTTGGTTGCCCTTCCCCCCCTGCCCCCTTATTCTTGCTTCGCCTCCCATCTGAAAGATGAGAGTGAGCATATCCATTCATTTGAGGTAAGGATTTCTTTGGGGTTTTCTGAGAGTACTTTGCAGGAGAGCTGTAGTTCTGATCCTTGCTGCAGCTGCTGCTTCTGCTGTCCTGGGGACCTCCAGGAACTGTGTGTTTGGGGGCAGGGTCTCAAATCTAGTTCTCTTCTGTGTGGGACAAGTACAGAAACATCTTGAAGTATGAAATTGTCACTGCTATAAACTCATCTTTTTCCTAATTTTTATTGGCAGGTCCAGGCAAATGAAAGCCTTTTTCCAGGCTTCAAAAGCTAATTCTCACCTCTAGCTATATATATGTTGATGCAGTTGCATTAACACAGCAGGGTCACTCTTCTGACACGTGTGAGAGCAGGTTTAGATAAATGGCTCCTGTTTAAATGCCAAGCAATCACAAACCTTATCAGTTTGGGCCATGAAAAGCTTGAGGTTCCCTTATCGCGCTCTACAACTTCCTGAAAGGAGGGTGTAGTGAGGAGGGTGTCGGTCTCTTTGCCCAAGTAACCAGCGATAGGACGAGGGGTAATGGCCTCAAGTTGCACCAGGGGAGCGTTAGATTGGATATTAGGAAAAATTTCTCTACTGAAAGAGTGGTGAGGCATTGGAACCGGCTGCCCAGGGAGGGGGTGGAGTCACTATCCCTGGAGGTGTTCAAAAAACGCGTGGATGTGGCACTTCAGGATATGGTTTAGTAGGCATGGTGGTTTTGGGTTCACGGTGGGACTAGATGATCTGAGAGGTCTCTTCCAACCTTAACAATTCTGTGATTCTATGAGAAGGGTGAAAATCCAGGAGCAGCACCCTTGTCTGTCTGACCTGGGAGGTCTGTTTCCCTGTGTAAGGCAAGTAACAGGGACAATTCCCAGGTACAAGTGAATTCTCTGTGCTCTGTTCTCAGACCTGTTGAGTGCACACAGTGGCCATCCCTGATATTTCAAAGACAAGTAGGGAAAAAGGAGAACTTATCTCACCATGTACAGTGAAGAGCACTTTACCTTATGGTCCCTACAAACTCTCGTTTAGAGTCATTATGTTTATTGGCTAATATAATGTTATTTAGATGTGGGAGAAGTGTTGAAATAGGTTGTGTCGCTGGAAGGGAGATCATCATGGAATTTACCATTCAAATCTGCCTGTATTTCAGCTACTATTGAACCACTGCCAATGTAGTTGTACTCTTAGTTCTAGGCAGTCTTTAAACATGTACTTAAGTCTCATTAAAGCCACGGGCATGTAAGTGCAAGCCCAAAATTATATATATGGCAAAGTGATGACCTGAATTCGGACCATAATCTCTTGTTCTGCTTTAGACTTTGGTCATAGAAGGTAGTGAACAGCTCACTGCATTACTACTAACAGTATTTGCAATAAGAATAAAAAGTGTGATGGGCCTTGCTAGAAATTAGCCTCTTTGGTGTAAGAGGAGGTATGTTCTGCTGATTACTTTAAGAAATTATAGCAAATGGAACAGGATTTTTTCTTCCTTCTGTACAGTTTTATTTTGAATCTTGGCTCAGTGTCCTTGTCTGCTATTCTATATAAATCTCTTCTCTGGGCAGGTATCTGATAACTTAAAGATTATTTTCTGACAAATAAGCATTTTCCATTTTCTTGCCAATGCCTCTGATCCATGAAAGCAGCTGAACAAAAGGGGATAGGAAAACCTATCAAGGCAAGGTTGTGATTTGGGGCTTTTTTAAAGCTCTTTGCACGCTAGCTGTCTTTTTTTAAATACCATTCTTGGTTTGAAACTTTAATTCTGGGCGTACATTTGGTGCCCAGATGGTGCAGACTCACACAGAAGCCCATCACGCTGTCAGGGCAGGCGGATACATATGTAAATATTTTGCCTTTTTCCCCTATAATATTTGGCTTTGTCTAATCTAATTGCTGTCAAAGGCAGAATGTGAAGAATGCTTAAGAGGAGCAAACAATGAGGACCTCAAATGTTTGTATTGCACTAACTTTGGAAGATGCTAGTAGACTGTGATGTAACTAATAATTTTGTTTCATGAGGTTTATTACTCATGCTGTGAATTTATCATGTATGATCTAAGTTCATGCCAAATAATATTTTACAACCTGGGGTAGAAACTTGTATTTCTAGTTGTGTAAAAGTGTATTTAACCCCTTGGAGCTGTTGATATAAGGCTAATGGCTCTGCCTTTTCAGTTCAGGCTGCCAGTAAGTGTTCCCTACCTGCCTCTTGTGTCTAGCACTCTTTCTTATTTATATAATTCATTGTTTAATTTAATTTATTCTATTGAGTGCCTGTCTTAATGTATTTTTAATACATAAAAGCATTTCCAGCATAGCTGCTTCTCTGACCAGCAGTAGCTAGTAGCAGCGTGGCCAACCACATTAAGGATGCCTATTTAGTTATTAAAGGCCTGATCCAAAATATCATAATATTAATGGAAAAATTACTTTCATATTTGAATCTGCCTGCTTGGTGAGAAGGTCTAATAAAGCCAGTTGTTAGTTGAGGATGCTGGCAAAACAGATGAAGGTAACATTACTGTTTTTCATCAATGCAAGAATGGTTGTGTTATCACAAGTTTCTGATCAGATGCAAAACTTGGCTAGGCTATAATTCATGGAAAGCATCAGGCTATGCCAGACCCGTTCCTCTAAGGACACTATGCAGAGAGATGCCAGGCGATCAGGGCTGGGAGTTGTGATTATTGTAGAGGAAGGAAAGTGGCTGTAAAAGGAGAATGTAATAATGCGACCAGAAGACAAACAGAAGAAGCACGTGGTGTTTTTTTCCTTGGAGTGTAGATGAAATCCTGGCTACAGGGGGGGAAAAAACTTCCTACTTCAGCCATTCGTGTTGCCTTCTGAGGGTCATTATTCAGGGGTGCCAATAAATTCTGTTTCTGAGCCTGCTATGAAAGTGTCTGGGTACCTTCAAGAGACACGCCATAGCTTGTCACATATCTTTCTGCTTGTCTTGCTTCTTGGCTGTGGAGTGGAAGGGGGCCAGGAAAATTGTTCACTACCTATATATATTATTTTTCCTGTGCTGTTTTTATTACTGAAGGAAAGATCAAAGATGTTTGCTTTGTGTATCTCCTGGAGTATGGCCACTGAGACACATTACTGCATGATAAGCTAAGATGTGAATTTACAGCTTCTACACAGTAAATGCTGGTATGCATGCTCGTAGCTCATGGTTCAGAGAAAAGAGATGAAGGAAAGGGTGATTTGCCACATAGATATCTGATGGTGAAAACAGACACTCTGGCAGCTACTGCAGGGCCTTTGGTGTATCACAAGTTTGGATGTGAGTATACCCTACAGGTAGCTTGTGCCTGTCATGGGCCAAAGATAGCATTGGTTGTCATAGTGGACTGATGGTAGGGATTGCTTTGCTCCTAGCCTTTGCTTTTGGTTGTCAAGCCCATCTGGTCTACAGCTGGGAGGACATGTTGCATTCATTTAACAGCACTTTCTTTTCTGCATTTTGTTCTTCCCAGGAGCAATTGAGCGGTGCACGTACATCAAGTACCACTACTCCTCAGCGACCATTCCCAAGAACCTCACCTACAACATCACCAAGACAATCCGCCAGGATGAGTGGCATGCCTTGCGTAAGTGTTGCTGGCTGGCTTCTCCGTTCATCTTGCGTGCGGACTAAGGGATGTATTCACTGAGAAATGAGAACAGAGGCTTTGACTGACAACCTTCTGAGACTGAGAACCCTCTTCTCGCATACAGTTTGTCTTTGTAGCAGACTGATCAATTTGTTCTTAGGACCTACATCTATGTTTCTGCTGCTGACTAGAAATTCTGCTGAAGCATGAAAAAGTAGTGGTGGGGAAGAGGCATTTATATGCAGAGACTAATATTGAGTTAAATACAAAAATGAATAACAAAATCAATGGCCTATTTTTTAATTCAGTAGAATGCTCTGTACGTGAGTGTATTCTCATGCAGTTCATGCTGCTGCTGAGTTTCCTGCTTCCAGCAGAATTCATTGCTGGCTTTTATGGTAGAATATGTCCTGCTGCCTGCAGCTCCTGGGTGAGTGTGGCATCGCTCTCCTTTGAAGATCTAGGAAGAGAAATACTGCACCCTTTAAGGCACAGGGATGGAGTGATAATTGTAGCCAGTGGTCACCAACTTGTAACATTTTCTGAAGCAACAACATCTGACAGGGATGGAATTGCCTTGAGGTGTATTGGCTGGCCTTAAAGCTTTCCTCGTTCTCATCCTGGAGATGGTACAGGGTTTTCACTGATAAAATGTAAGAGGTAGGATGCCACTGCGACTTACTCCTGTTACTACACAGTCATGGGGACTGATGAATGTCCTGAGCAACCCTGTCTCAGTGGAAGCAGCTAACAGCTGGCAAGGGTTGAGGGATGCTAATTCTGATTGAAAACCTTGAAGGATGGTAGTGAACAGCTACTGTCCAGGCTGTGTCAGCCTGAGAAATGTGTAAGACCTCTGCTGTTCCCAGGGCTTTCAGTCCCTGTTTCATTCCTGCCTTATGTGGCTGTTGCTTTGGAAGAGTCCTTTTAAGCTCTGGGAAGGAGAAGGTGTAACGATATAGTCCATTTCCTGCCGTAGTAAGGTCAGGCCTAGTTTGAGACTCATTGGTGTTTGTAAGCCTGCCTGGTCAAATCTGGTAAAGCATGAAGAAAGTTCTAGAGGGTCTTGCTAAACTCCTAATTTTTTTTTTTTTTTTGAAACTTGTCTGTGTGTGAGTAAATACATATTCTTATTGTGACATGATGAAGAAAAGGAATATTGAACTCATGCCTTAAGAAGCTTAAGAAGCTGATCTTGCAAAATACTGTGCTGCGCTCATTGGTCCCTGAAATCAGAAGATCGGGTGGTTTAGTTCGCTTCAGGTTTTCTGCTACCACCTGTCATCTCTGCTGGTGTCAGTTTTATGTTAACATTGCTCATCTGCAGGCAAAAAGAAACACAGCCCCCACCCAAAATATCTTCCACTAGGGTTCATAGGGCAATAGGTCTTTGGTTTATGTTTTTGGCTGTGTATGTGTGCTTTTGCCACTTCTGTGAGCAGCAATGACTTTTCTGCATCCATCCACTGGGAATCTCACCAATTAATGTAGGAGTTACTGTCTTAAAGAAATCAATCTTTATTTCAGCAATGGCTGAGGTAAAGGACTATTCTGAAGCTGTATTTGTATTTTTTCAGCTTAGTATAATTACGAACATGACTGGCCATGTATCCTGGTTTCAGCTTAATTCAGAGTCCATTTTCTTCCTAGTAGCTGCTATAGTGCTGTGTTTTGGATTTAGGATGAGAATAATGTTGATAACACACTGATGTTTTAGTAGTTGCCAAGTAGTGTTTACACTAGTCAAGGACTTTTCAGCTTCCCATGCTCTGCCAGGGGCATGGGAAGCTGGGAGGGAACGCAGGCAGGACAGCATACCATATGGCGTCATGCTCAGTATAGAAACTGGGGGGAGTTGGCTGGGGGGCAGCGATCGCTGCTCGGGGACGGGCTGGGCATTGGTCAGCGGGTGATGAGCAATTTCATTGTGCATCACTTGTTTTGTATATTCTTTTATCATTATTATTATTTTCTCTTCCTCTGCTGTCATATTAAACTGCCTTTATCTCAAACCACAGGTTTTTCTTTTTTCCCCCTGATTCTCTCCTCCATCCCACTGGGGAGAGGGGAAAGTGAGTGAGCGGCTGTGTGGTGCTTAGTTGCTGACTGGGGTTAAACCACACCACCATGTTAGTCCCTCGGTGCGTGTACCCTTCGGTGGGATCAGCAAGTTCCCGAGTCTGGTCTATTGGCAGCTGGTGGGAGCCTTCAGTAGGGTATTTGTTGGTTTCCAAAGTGGCAGTCTAGGCACACTGTGCTCATACGTTTAGGTGTCTGATTTGGTCTGATGCACTTTCAAGGGTGGGGCTGTTTGTTCCCTCCCTGGGGAGGGTACACCAAGCGTGTGGGTGTGCATACGTATTTCTGACCCAGATTTTCTTGCTAGTTCATGAGTCAGGTAAGTGTAGGTAGATGTAGATAGAACTGAAGTCTGAATCTCTCTATCTAAAGACAGGAAAGGAAAGAAATACTTTGCTGAAGCTCTCTGCTCTCCAGAGCACTTAAGTGCAATGGTGAGTGTTTGATATTATGTGTTAGCCACTGGAGGATCTGGAGGTCACTGCATTTAAGAACCAACTGGGCCTATTTCCTGTGTAAGAACAGTGACCTTGCTGTTTTTCTGTAAAACTTCTCTCTTAAAAGATGAGGGCAATAGCAATATTTTCAAATCATGGTTTGGTTGAGGGGCATGTTCTCCCTTTAGAAAATGCTTGCAGTGGAGTAGACATAAAGTGGGGTAAGACTCTTAAGTCCCTTCAGAAAGTCCACTGTAACTTTAGTCCCTGCCTTAGCAGCTGACCTGGTTCTGTACCTCTGGACTAGCTTCATCCAGGGCACAGCTACTTCAGCTCACCACTGCTCCTTCTGAGGCAGAATAGCTTTTCCAATTCAACCTGGCTGTTATTTTCCTTTGAACAATTCTCTATTCAGAATTTCCCTTTCATTGAGTGGTGTGACAAACAGCGAAGGAGCAGAGCCCAGGCCTGTTGTTCCTTTTGCTCTTGCCATGGGTAATTACTCAGATCTGTAGCATAAGATGGAAGAAAGGGGGCGGGGGGAAATTCCTGATGGAACACTGGGGCAAAATGGCATCCTGGAGAATTTCAGAGGAACTGGAAAGGTTAAACCAGAGTGTCTGGTCACTCTACTAAAGAAAATGCCTTCTCTGTGCTAAAGCCACTGCTGTCCTTTGACATATCTGTATTTCAGTAGTGGTTATTTTCCTTCCCTGGTGCATGGGCAGTAAACTGTGGGCCTGGGAAAGAAATCTGTTGCTTTCCCTGTGTACTGGGTGGGAAAGCAGAAGAGAGAGGGCTCCTGTTGTGCCCAGCAGACTGCTTTTTTCAGATTGGCAGGCAGGACTGATAATCCAGCAGTTTCTTTTGAATTGCAGGACTGGGTGAGGGGCAATTAACTTGAGACTGAGGACCCCATGGCACCAGTCTGCACAGAAAGCATGTATTCTGCTAGCTGTGCTGTCAGCTATGCTAGAAGAACCCAGGGGAGCAGGTAGACCTGGAGGAATGGTTGGAGCTGACTTTATAATTTTTGATTTTATCTTTTTTCATTCTATTTGACATTTTCAAGATGGAACCTTTGCTCCGAATTGATTGCCTATGGCAGCATGAGCCAGGGAAATAGGACTTCACTTCCCTGCAATCACTTCCTCTCAACTATTTCTGGTTAAAGGGGGATGGAGGGAAGGATGATTGCAGTATGGCCAGC
The DNA here is from genome assembly GCA_013400535.1 of Scopus umbretta. Lineage (NCBI taxonomy): Eukaryota > Metazoa > Chordata > Aves > Pelecaniformes > Scopidae > Scopus > Scopus umbretta. Next base: position 53,487 of record VZTL01055235.1, on the reverse strand, counting down.
TCTCATCTGTCAGGAGATAAATGTTCATCTAATTAGGCAAAATGAGTGTCTATATGAGCTGGGAGGGGAAGAGAGAAGGGAGGGAAAGCTGTGTCCAACAACTTACAGCATAACTGTCTCTTTATGGAAGATGCCCATGTAATGATATGACTGAGTCACTATTAGGCATTTACCCTGTCATATTTTGGCCCCAGTCTTGTGCACAGAAACTGGCTTCTGAAAAACTCCAGCAGCATCACTGATGCTTTTAGAAATGGAGGTATATATTATTAGAACAAAAATCTGAACAGTTCTGTATTTATTTGCATATTCACTTCCACGTGGTTTATGTTGTTCTCCTAGGTTGACTTTCAATGTGTTACAGATTTGTGTTCACAAAACATGGGGAAAGTGATCACAGCAGGGGTTTGAGCTGTGGAATATGGTACAGGGATTGGGAGAGGTGAGAGGTATTGTCAGATGATGGAATAAGCTCTTTGGCTGGATGCTTGTACTTCAAGAAAGTTGACCATAAAAAGAAGGCTATGTTGATGCTAATTTTTTTCCTCTTCTCCCCAAAACTTCAGGAAACCATTATCTGGTATATTATGGCAAAGAAGGTGAAAAGCTGTGTTTTGCTTTGAAAATGGTAGTACCACCAAGTCAATGAGGGGATGTATTATACTCAATTTGACTGAACTGAGTTCCTTCTTTCCAGGAACCAATAGTGCTGTTCTCTAAAGCTGCTGTGAGGAGTAAGGCACTCAAAGCCCAGGGAGTATATAGTCTACTGGCTTACTCCTTGGAGGAGAACAAACCTGTTGGGTTGATGCTGTTGTATACCATCAGAAGGACTGTAGAAAGATCACTTGCATTCTTCTTTCTTGTTTTTTTTTTTTTCCAAATAGGCTATAGACAACGCAGGCTCTAAATTGATGTTCTGCTGCAGTCTTTAAGAAACAACTGTTTTGTGAAAAAGGGTAACCACAGCATAGAAGACATGGAGAGAGGAATTTCTAAGTATGCTTAAGCCAGCTATCTACATTTCATTGTCTTGCTGGGAGAGTTAGGATTAGAAACTTATTTTGAGGAAGCCAAATAGTGCAGAAAAGGGAGGACGATACAGCTAAGAGGAGAGGGATTGTCTTCATACTTTCTTAGAGCCAGTCTAGCATGATGATGTTTTATTTTTGCCTCTAGCTTCTTTTGTTTAGACCTTATGCTTCCTCACTCATTTTTACTTTTAAACATACTTGTATTTACTGTGGGACTTCTTTGTGCATCTATTCCTTGATGATTTCAACAAGAACAGCTGTGTAGGTGCTATAGGATTGTGGGTTAGCCTGCTGTGTGCTCAGACCTGCCTAGAGCCTCACAGGACTGATGCTTGTGGGTGACTGCAGTCTTTTCTCACTGTGGTCTTGACAAAGGAAGGGTAAAAGGGGGCTTTTACAGGGCCACCTTCTCTACAAGGCAGGTGAAGAAAGTATTGTGGCTTTAAAGTGCTTGTCCTGGTGTCAGCTGGGATAGAGTTGATTTTCTTCCTAGTAGCTGGTATAGTGCTCTGTTTTGGATTTAGTATGAGAATAATGCTGATAACACACTGATGTTTTAGCTCTTACTAAGTAGTGCTTACACTAATCAATAACTCTTTCAGCTTCCCGTGCTCTGCCTTTATCCCAACTTTTTCTTCATATTCTCTCCCTCATCCCACTGGGGGTGGAGGTGGCCAGGGTGAGCAAGGGGCTGTGTGGTGCTTAGTTGCTGACTGGGGTTAAACCACGATAGTGCTGCAAATGAGCAAGTTGCTGATGTGTGTTCTTGAAAAGTGAGATTTATTTTTCTCTCAGAGAAAAGTCAAACCACTGTCTCTTACCTTTCTTCTGCCTTGGTAGCTGAAATGGGGCAAATGCTGCATGGTGCTCAGAGCCTTTGTATGGCAGAGCTCCCAGTGTCTTGCGCTATATCGCATGAAAGCCTCTGTACCAGAAGAGAGATGTAAAATTTCTTCCTTCTGTCCAAAAGCTTTTATTTTGTTGACACAGAGCCTGTCATGCGAGGTAGACAGCTGGGTCTTTAAGTCTGTTATTTTTCCTTCCTCCCTATATATCACAAACTTCAATGTGTACTTTGCATTAAATGTAGCCACAAAAGAGGGAATTTCTGTTTGTCTGCTCTTCTTCAGCTTGCCATTGCCACCTAGGCCTTTCTTCCACAGCAGCTGTGTTTTGTGTCCAGGAAGATTGAGTGTGCTACATCTGGCCAGAAAGTGGCTGGAATTGCTATGGAAACTGATCTCTTCCTGCACAGCTTAGAAATTGTGTCACCAGACTGCTTTAGAGAGAATCAGTTCATACACAGGTAGCTGATGCTTCCTGAGAAATGTTTAGAATTTCCTGTTTTTTTTGGAAATGCTTCTTGTCTGGCACTATGTGATCTCCTTTGCCTGTCTCCTACACCCCCATTTCTATTGTGGGACCACAGGATATGGACTCTGAATGTAGAGCATTGGCATGGGGAATTGCATTGTTAAGAGATGAGGAACCATAATGCCTTGTGTTAATTGGAATGATAACATTTGTCTGTGCTGTTGAAAACTGCAATAATCCTGTGTTTGTGGTGGTCTGAAAGCCATTTCCATAAAAAATGAACTGTAAAGTCAGAAGTAATAGCCTGGCACATTCTGAGAGGAGCAAGCATTGGAGGAAATGAAGGATTTCTACAGGATGTAGAGAGTGATAATATTTTAATTCATATAGCATCTATGCTGAAAGCTGAATGGATTTTATCAGCCTTAATGGTCTGAACTTTGCAGGAGATTAAGGCTTCCTCATTTAGGCCTGCAAAGCACTCAAATACCTCAAGTAAAACTGCTGGTGGGGAGGGGCTGGAAAAATTTTCTTTTGTAGAGGTCAGTTATGGTACTGATGGCAGTGGCAGCAATTAGCACTCTGGAAGAGACAGTAATGTCTATACTAATAATTTCTACAGGCTTCCCAAGCCTTCTCACTCTGGAACGAGATGTTGAGATAGGCACAGAAGCTCAGTTGATAGCTTGACAATGCATTAGTAACACCAGTAGGCTCATGGGCTTGACCCTGTCTGTTTTTATAAGCAACAATAAATATTTCATTGCTGTATCTGTATTAAGTGGTGACCCGAGGGAATTTTTGTGCTTCCCCCCCACCCCGGGTACTACTGAAAGCAGTGTTTGAAATAAATAGGCAGCATCCCACTTTTCTTGCTCCTTTCTTCCGCTCTCTCCTGTACTCCCTCGGGTCTCCTTCCATTCCAATCTTCCTCTACAAGGAAATGTTGTTTCATTTTTAATTAGCTACCTTGACCCCCAGATGGAGGTACACCCTGAAGTATGACACTGTCCTGCTGGTCAGTGCCATTTGGCTGACAATATGATGTAATTCCTTAATGCACTGGTTATTAAAGCAGACAGGGCAGCCATCCTGGAGGTTAGTCAGGCAGCAGGTGCTCACATGCCTGGGGGTCTGGTGTTGTTGGATCTCCATCATATTCCTCATTCCCATAGCTAATGACCAGGTGGTAGTGACAGACCTTCTCATTTCCCCCCTTGCCTCTCTGCTGTAGGGTTTTCTTCATATCCTGCTATTTCAAGCTAAGATATAAAAATGAGTTTTTTTTGGCATCAAAATCTAAGACCTATTTTGAAATATGTAAGGGATTTCATTGGCTTCTGCCAGGTCTCCTCTTAGGATCTGCTAATATGGCTGTGACCTTAATACCTACACTAGTGAATAGCTTTCCCAACTGCATACTACTTTTTATTTCCCATACTACTTTTGCTTTTTAGAGACAGAAAAACAGGGCAGGAGTAACGGAGGAGGTCAATAGACCCCCTGGTCCTGAGTTGACAGGGGTGTCTGTGTAAGAAACATGGCCAAGACTTGGGAAGGGAGGAAATGAGGACAGGGAGAGGGGTGAAACTTTGTGCTGATGAGTTGGGAGAGGTGAGACAAGGGATTACTGAACATTAAAACTGGGTTAAGGGCTGCAGTAGTGGACTGGAACGACTTGGAAGGGAAGGTGCAAAAATGGCCAAGCTCTGTGTATGTGTTGGAGGGTGAGAAATGAACAGGGAAGGATCCCCTCCAAAGCCCTGTTCAAAGTGTGCAAGCCGGGGGTCTTACCGTACATCTACTGCTAACACAGCTGTGAAACACGGGCAGAGGGCAGGTGTCATCCTCCTCCCTTGGCCAGCAGGTTCTTCTACCAGCTCACATAATAGGGAGCTCAGAGGTGAATGAGAAGAGTCTTACTCTGCTGATGAACCACTTGCCACTCTTCTGAATCAGTAAGAAACCCCACACTAGAATTCCTGCTTTGGCCATTTGTTGTCTGTTTTAAAGTTAAGAACTAAAATCAGATGAGCATTTTTAAGGTTGCAAACACAAGCATGTAAAGTCAAGAGATGACACAGTTCAGGCAGCCAAACTTGGCCTTAATTTATCTCCTCTGAGCACACACTCATTATCAAGTCTTTAATTACTGTAATCACTGACTGTGTTTTTCACAGAACCCCTGCCTTGTTCCATACATTTGGGATAGTCTGTTTCCATTCAATGATGTCGTCAATGTTTAGTTTCCTTTTCATGCTTAATGCATGGTTGCTGGCCTTTTCATTGCAGAATACACAACTCCTTATCCAAAGACAGAGTCAACCACTTCATGAGCTTTGTCACATTTCTAATTATTGTACTGAAGCATGATATGTAAAGATAAATATATTAATATCTGATAACCTTTTGAGGTGGGCTATAATTTCTATTTCAGGCCTGGCAATCAAAGTTAACTGGTTTGGTTTTTTTTGGGGTGTCCATCTGGAGATGATGAAGTCTTGCGTTTTACAGTACTTAGCATTAAATAGCCTTTTGTATGTTCAGAGCACAGCTCCCATTGACTTTAAGAGCAACTGTTAAGTGCTCCACACCCTGTAAATCAGACTTCAAATGGTCACCCAACTCACACTGGGTCAGAGCAAATGAAGAAAAAATGGCTAGGGCCACCTGTAAAGAGATTTCTTAGAGTAACTGACTTATCACCAAGGGCTTTTGGGGTAAGTGTTGAGGAAAGTGCTTGTGTGAGAGGGAGGAGGAGCTGTATGTCAGCTGACTGATCTGAGCTCCTACTGCTCTTAGCTAGAGGGTTGCATGTATTCTCACCCTTCACACTCACCCTTTCAAAGGGTCACATTCTTGTATTTCTTAACTTTGGCGTGCTTGACTCGGCAGCTTTCATAATGTTGTGATAGTTTTTGTTTGCTTTTGTTTTTTGTTATATTTGTAAGTGCAGGCACTTGGATTCACCTTGGCTTAGGTGATGTTTTACATTGTCTCCCACTGTTTTATTTGGAAAAAAGACATGTTTTTATCTTCATAACTGAAAAAGTCTTAGGGTATTTATGGAGCTGTTCTGAGTGCAGGGAAGTGGAGAGCAACCCCCCTCCAGCCTTACTGGTGATTTTTTTTTTTTTTGCAAAGGAATATTAGAGACATTTTGCCTGTTGCAGTGTGGAGATGTTGACAGGTAAAACATACCATCACTAATAATTTTCAGTCAGCCAGTCAAAATATACCTTTATTAATATGCATACAGAGCTCTCTGTTTCCCTTCTCACCCTCTTGAGAGACACAGAGGGGGAGAGATGGGTGTTTTTCTATGTCTCTTGGCTAATCAAGAATGATGCCTTGTGCATCTTAGGGTGAGAACAGAGGAAAGAACAAACAGGGTGATCTAATGGGTTTCTTCCATCTGACTTCTATAATTTTTGATTTATATACCAATTTAATGCCT
>VZTL01055235.1:31383-47643 GCA_013400535.1 Scopus umbretta | reverse complement strand
TGTTTATGATGATTTATATCCCAGTTTATTTATACCCCAGTCTGATGCCCCACCCCACACTGTTAGTGAGATGAAAGCCAGACAGTTAAATATTTCAAGGTGATTACATGCCACACACAGGGTTAGTAATGAGAAGTAAGTGCTTCCTTGCTTCGGTGCAAGAAGAAAGACTTAAGTGGAACATTTTGGAAATGAGATTGTGATTTCTTCACAAAGCCATGCACCATCTATGAGGGAACATCACAGCAACCAGTATGAGATAGATGCCAACAAACTTTGAATCAAACAGCTTGGCTTTGACCCTGACAGAAGCTGCAGGCTGAAACATGTAGGTGATTTTTATATGTTGATAACTACTAGGCAGTAGTTGCCATTTTAATTAATGTTTTGTAGTGATGCTCTTCGTACGTTGAATCACAGAATAAACCTGATCCTCATGTACAACCAGGACATCCTCCTACTTGCTACTTTGAAAAGGTCTAAAATGTGTGAAGGTTAATGTGTGAAAACTATAATGCAGCTTTACATCCTCACATTCTTATATTATTTGGGCCATGATGGTTTCAGCCATGTTGTCAGAGCTGAATGTAGTTCTGGCCCAGGAAGACTGGATGAAGCTGAAGGACCTATCCCAAGACTCCTTAATTGGCTGGGTGAATCACAGTTTAGCTGTTCAATTATTCCCTGCCCACCTCCAGGAACTGATTGCACAGTTGGTGAGGGAATAGGAAATCACGAATATAAATCAACTGCAGGTATCTCCTGTGGGACTTCAGAGTTCAGTCTCGCAAATCTCATCTGGTTGCTCTGGATGTAGGTTATATTTAATGGAGCTTGAGCCTGTGTGTCCCTCTGCATCACTGGAATTATGACAGCTAATTTGAGTCTATCTGCTGCTGGTGTGTGCAGTTGATCAATATATCTTTCATAAATACAAACTCTCTCATCTCTGCCTCAATCAGCTTTGTCTTTTCTGGCTTGCCCTTTGCATCTCCATTTCACTTGTTTGTTTTTTTTCTTTTTTTTTTTTTATCGCCCCCCAACTTGATTCTCACCTAGATATTCTGAAAGAGAGAAATCAATGGAAGAATATCACTTACTGACCTAAGAGGGGTTTCTTTGCCATACACAGCTAAGGCTGTAAATAATTCAGTAGGGTCCCTGTCTTTTCTTTCTTCACATAAGATTGGGTTTATTAAAGTTTTATGGGAGGGGACATGGAGATGGCTGAGTTACTAGTTTTATCTGATACAGTCTTTAGCAATACATTAGCTGAGTGCTAGTTGCTCTTCACTCATCATCATAGGCACCTACTGAATCAGTCTTCCTTGTAGAATCCATTCTGCAGCATGTTATAATCACATATTTGAGCATGATGTAATGCCATTCCTTATAGCGCGCTCTCATGCCCGATTGTGTTGCCATGGGAAGAAAAGTGTTAAACTGCCAAGTCAAGACTTAATCTTTTTTTCCAGTATCAAGAGGAAGTTAGTAGTGGCATGAATCCATATACACAAAGATTGTAATCAGAAGGGAGCAATAAGCTGGGGACTGAGTTTGGTTCTGCTTATATTTATACCACAATAAAAATTCTACTGAAACAAGAATAGATATTCTGAGATAAAAATAATGTGAAATCAGCATCTGGGTGCAAAATACTCAATAGATTTCAGAAAAAAGGAAAGTGCTTCTTGAGATTTTAGACTTTATTGCAGTGAAAATTATCAGATTCCACAATTACACTTTTCTGTTAATGTTGCTGCTGGCAGGGTGTAGTGCACCTTCCACCCTAGCATCTTGAAACACTTGGGCAATGGTTTTCACTTGGTATTCTTCTGACTTAAACAGGGTGCTGAAGGAGGAATACAACCCAAGTACACCCATTTCACATGCAGAAAAAGAGTTACAGAGAAGTTAATTGACCTGCTAAATGTCATGCAGAGAGTGAGTGGGAGAGCCAGAAACAGAACTCAAGTCTTTGGACTCCCACTGCTGTAAGTGCTAGACAATGCTGCCTCCTGTAGTGTCAAAGATTATGCAGCCTATCTCCTAGAAAAGACCATTGCAAACCCCTATATCAAGGATAATGTTTTTTCTAAAGATAGTTTAAAAAAAAAAAGTAATAATTTTCAACTGAAAGCTTACTGGCCCAAACCAGAATCCATTACATACATTAGTGGTGATTTTCTCTTAGGAAAAAATGGCAAAAGAACCTTTTCTGGTAGTGAAAAGGCTGGTAGTGAATTGAAGTATACAAAGTGGGGATTCCTCAGCACCTGCTGAAAACTAGGTCCTCAGAGATATCTGAGGGTGAGCAACTAGAATCAATAATAACTTCAAAAATTATTTCCATTAGAATATGTGTAGGTGCTGTGGATTCTGCCACATACGAACTGGACTCTAAAGCAGTGTCCTCACTGATTGTCATGACAACTGATATGCACAGCAAGAATAACACACTGGTACCCAGTTTAACCTGCAGGTAATCTTAATTGTCATTTTATTTGAAAAGTAATCAAATTAGCACATCTTGAGAAATAATAATTATCAGTAATAATCTGGAAAAAATGCACACTGAATGGAAAACTGTAGGCAAATAATTTCAAAATGGCCTTCCTGATATGGCCTGGGGAGAACCTGTCCTGTATGGCAAATCCTCCTTGGCCAGCAGAGTAGCCACAGCCAGATCTGTACCTCATCCCAAAATGGCATGGGTGAGGAACTGACTAATTGGCAGGTATAGTCCTGCACCATGATTACTAGCTGTGAACCATCCACTGCCAGGGTATATTAGAGCCACCTGTGACTTATTCCAACATAAACCTAGGCTGAATTGGTCTTCACAAAACTTTGCATTTCAGGACCTATGTGTTGACTATTTCTGATGTATTTTACTGCAGTTTAGGTCTTTGCATGAAAGCAGAATTTTTATTCAGTAAATAAGCCTTGGCTCTGACACTTAACACTTCCCTGGAGCACTAGCCCTCTGTACTGACTTTAGTTGATGAAGTGGAAAAGTCTGTGGTGACATCACTTCCAGGGAGGACCAGATTTTTCATGTGGAAGGAGTTCAGAATTTTTTGAAGAAAGAGACAATTTATGCAAAAGCCTTTGTTTTTTAACAAGGAAAAGGGCAGAGATATGCAAAAACTACTTGATACGGCAATAGAATTAGCTTTTCAAAGTAGTCCTCCCAAAGTTTTCCAGGAGCAATCAGTAGTTCTCTGAAAAGCTGAATTGTCAGCTCTGCTAGATGAAGCTTTCTGATGGACCAAGGGTAGCATGGCAGGAGCACTTTGAAAATTTGTGTCGTGCACAGATGGATTAGATCACTTGATGTATCTCTCTGGCTGCTAGTTTGTAGGATTCTCTGATTTATGGTTCTGGCCTTGGCTTTCCATGGGAAGGCGTCCCCTACACAAGTAAGAGAGCAAAGTTCCAGAGGTAAATGAATTGCCATTTTATGGCAGTCAGATGACATCAAGTGCAATTTAAGGATTTTTTTTTTTTAATCATTATTGGGGGAGACTCGATATTTTACTAGCCAGAAGAGAGAGACCATTTGTCATCAGTTTATTGGATTAATGACTAGTGTTTTGCTGTCCTTTTCTCACAGAGCAGAAGAGTTGATCTGTTGCTGTACAAAAGCAGTGCTTAGGGAAGGCACAGCAGATACTGTTGTAGGGGCTAAGACTGTGTAGGAAGGTCTGGGAGGCCCCTAAACCTGGCAGTGTAGTCCCCAGAAGAGATGTATTAGCTGAAAGGGTTCCACCTGAGTGGGGGACCAGGGAGAGATAATCCCCAAGAAGTGATGGCCTATAAGAACTGTGAACTTGACTCTGAAGTTGGCAGAAGGAGCTTCAGTCAAAGGAGATATAGGTAGGATGCTGATGTGGCCCCAAATTACTTGCGGAGTGCTCTGACTCGCACAGAAGTCTCATCTTGGTGGTGTTGGAGGGAACTAGTTGGGGACAGGAAGCCACCTGCTTTGACAGCTGCCTTCATTTTGGTGTTGATAGAAAGGGAAAGACATCTGGTTTGATGACTATTCAGTGGCATGATTGGCAGCTGGAGAAACATTGCTGCTTTCCAAGTCTTTTATTCCTGTACTGTAGGCCTGAGCAGAGAAAACACTCCCAAGTATAGGAGCAGGGCTCTTACAGCCTTGGAGAGTGGTGAGTGAAAAGAACTTTGTATGACCGGGACACTTTTTTTTTTTTGTGTGTGTGTGGGTTTCTTCTGAGGATGCAATTGGATGAGTTTTTAGTGGTGCCTTTAAGAACACGAATAAGGAAGTCAAGGTGATATCTGTAAACACCTGGGGAGAAACTAAAAGAGAGAACAGAGAATAATGAAAAATGTGATGCCTAGATGCTCTTCTGCATATAGAGAGAACCTCTCTCCTCTGCTTATGCATCAATGCGAATGTATTAGATTCATGTGAAAATCAAACAAATTCCTGACATCGCTTGGGCCACTGAGACAATAACCAGAAGATGTTGCCTCTGTCACTCTCCTTTTGCAGCAAAGTCTGATAGTAAATGAGACTGGCATGAGTTTGCCATCATTCACTCATTACTTTTTTTAAATGTAATTCTCAGTCTGTGTCTCAAGCTCTTGGCACAACCCTGATAAGCAACAGAAAGGTTGGGCAAACAAAGCGAGCCTTTCCACAGATCGATAGAGATCAATCTCTTCATTTCGACTGAATGACAAAACAAAAACAGCAATTAAAAGTATGTTTGATGCCGATAGCTAGCGGGCAGCTCCCAAAACCAAAGTACCAAGGGACACATAGGAGAGCTCTTGTCTGCATGTTATTTATACTGACCCTGTCAGAAGGATGATGTTAGCACAGACATGAAGATCGTACAACAGGTAGATGTGCCTTGAGGCAAGTGCGTGGAGGATCCTGGCCAAACCATTTGACTAAGGCTAGGTTTGTTATTTACCAGTGGTCTGTGACACTGGCTGTAGTGCCATACAGTTCTGGGCATATGTATGTCCTAGACCACAGCATCCAGAGCAGAGCTGCAAGTGACATGAGGATGGGACTATACTGTGGTGTTAATCAACATCTGTAATGTTGATTGGTACCAGATCACATGCAGCTGTCCAGTAACACAGCACATCTGGTACACTGGCTTACATGAAAGTCTAGGAGCGGAATGATTAGTTCATTTAGGTATTGTAAGATCATTCAGTCAATCTTGTGGGATACAGCCATGCCAGTGCACTGAACCCCAACAAACCATATAGGTATAGCTCAAAGGCAGCATGACTAGACAGTGTGTGAGGTGCTTGCTCACTGTTGCATTCAAGTATCAAAACATAGGTCTTGGTGAAAGAGTTTTAAAAGGTGTGTCAGTATACAGTATTGTCAAGAAAATTGTTGTCCTGGTAGGATCACTGGCTACTTAGAGCACCAGGTTATAAAAACACTATTGTAGGCACTAGTCCATGGAGCTGCTGTGTATAACCATCTTGTACACACCTGTATGTGAATGTGTGGGATAGATACGCAACAGGTGGCACAGGAGAGTAAGCAGTGTAAGTGGAATATTACTGCTAGAAAATATCAATAGCTGATGCTTCACTCTTCTACTCCTTCATAAATGGAAAAAACTGATTTTTCAGTTGTCCTGAATTCAATGTGTTGTTTTGTTTCTCTTGCTACAATGCTGGCATCGTCAATAAAAGTAAATGAGACGCAGTTGGATGTGACCATTCTGGTGTGCCTCTGGTGTGAATGAACAGACAGTAGAAACAGAACATTGGCTCCTGCAATAAGATGAGTTTTCTCTTTATTTGGGAGTATGTGTGTGGGAAGGCTGAAATAATGTATTGCTTGTGAAAGCAAGAGACTTGACAGCACTGGCTAAAACCAGGCATACCGCAGGCAAGTACTAGGCACTTTTCCCAGTTATAGCCACACCAGTGTGCTTAATCACTATGTACAAACTGTTGTTCTAGCAAGAGTTGATCCCTTATTGGTGTGGTGCACTCTCTTGTCTTTAGACAGCTTTGCTTCTGTGTCTCAAGCCTTCCCCTGCAGTATTGCTCTGCTTTTCCGGAAACGTAGCACTGCTGCAGCCCTGCAGCTCTGCTCCCAGGGCTGCCACTCATGTCAGAACGTGTCTTGCTTCAATGTCGTGTTGTCTTGGGGGAGGTCAGGTTGTGTAGACTAGCGTCCATTTGTAGAGTATAAGTTCAACTCATGACCCCGATCTTTAGGCCCTTGGCTTTGTCCAGCCCCTAGTTTTAGGGCAAAGAGTGCCTGTGTGATGCATTTATATGCTTCTCATCATACAGCTATCTAGGAGCACTTTGGCCCTTGATGCAAGTGTGTTGTAACTGGGCCTGACAGGCATGGCCCCGAGAACTTGTTGCACCAGTAGATTTCATCAGAGAGCAAGAGCCCTCTGGAGGGACCGGTAAGCTCTTATTCAGTTGTCAACTGGGAGAAAAACATGGAGTCAATGATTTTTGGCTTTCTGTAAGCCAAGGGTGTGCAAGTTGAGGCTCAAGAGACAGCTGCATCCCTGCACTCCCCTCTTCCCTGGTGGTGCCCTTGTGTGGGTCCTTCTGGGGGTTTTACCAAACTGAAAGCCTGTGCCAGGGAGACATAATGCTTCTGAGTGGAGGAGAACAAAAGAGCTGTGAAAAGGGTTATCTAAAAGCTTATGGAGAAACATCACGTGGAAACCACAGGAGGTGGAAATTTTTCACTGTAGCATCAAGTGAGACAAAATCCCACACCTGGGCAAACAGTAACAAGCCCCAAGTTGACGGAGCTGCCCTCCTGCGAAGCCTTAGCTGTCATGGTTGTCCTGCTCTGCCAGAGCTGCTTTGAGGCTTCTCGGAAACAATTACCTTTCCTCCCTCTTTAGGGAAATGACAAGGGGTGGGCTGGGGGAAAGGTGCCAGAAAGCACAGAAGGGAAGAGAGAATAGAGAAAATTGTGTTGAATGTATTCATCACCATCTATTCTAGGGTCAGTTTTTTTGTCATTTTTTTTGTATTAAATGACGCGTTATTTTTAGATTTCCAAATCCATACATGGAAATTATTCTCAAGTGTTCCAGCTTTTATCTTGTATATAAAAAATAAAACCACCCAAACCCAATCTCATCTCGATAGCACATTTGTTGCATTATTTCTGTGTGATTTCTTTTATCCTTTCTTCTTTCTGCTAAAAAAAATTATCCCTTCTTGGTCCCCTACCTCGGCTAGTACTACTGGAGATGCAGCAAGAGACAGCTATTTAATGTCTTCACTTGTTGCTTTACTGTTCTGTTAGAGTTGTGGGGGAAGTGGTGGTGGGTTAAGAGGCGGCTTAGCTGGCAGCCCACCCACTTCCTTGTGCTTTTCCTTCAAAGAAGAGTCTGACAAAGAAGAGTTGTTCTGTTGCAGATTTGCTGAGTTCAAAGCGAGTGCCCTACAGATATGACTCTCTGATTAATCCTTAGAACTGGCACATAAAGCTTATGCTAGGCTACTGCTACTAATGTTAATGGGAGTCGGGCAGCTTACTCCCAGTGTACTGCTTTAAAGAGTAATAATTTACCCAGAAAAGTCCTGAGGCAAGAGAAGCGATAGTTGTTTATTAATTATTTTCTAAATCCTTTTGTCTATGGTGTTGGCATTGCTTTCCATCCATCTCTAAGTCATGACATTTTGGTGAGCCCTGGGCCTTGAAATGGGAAAGCAGGATCGTTTTTTTTTTCCCATGACCTTGAACTCTTCAGTGCCAAGAACAGGTGCATATACTAGAATTCCGGGCTATATTTACAAAGGAGAGACAAAAACTTCATAAGCATACTTTGCACCCTCTGTTGCACATGCAAAATTAGTGGCTATAGAGAAAAATATGACCTTTAGACAGACATCAGAAAGCACATGGAGAAACCTGCCCTGCTAGCTTTGATAGAAAGCAGTCCTGTATCTGGAACAAGGTTTTGACATCAGTGAGATATTTACTTATAAAAGCATATGCTTTTTCAGAAGGAAATGAATTGGAGTACCCGATTTTGAGATGTCTGACATGAAGTACGCTTGAAAGGGCCTGATGGTCAGTGGGAAAGGGCTCAGCACTCCTCAGCAGCTTGAGAAAGATTGTCAGTATCTGGCTATGTTTACGTGCAGCAATACTTCCTAGTATAGGCAGCTGCCCAACAAAGGTGTCCCTTTGGCAGATTTGTCTGTATTGGCTATTTCTGTGTTAGTTAGACCTGGGATTTCCAGTGAAGATGTTGCTTTCTATTCAAGGAGAGAACTTTGGCTAGGAATAAACTCACAGAGGAAAGTCTATGTGCAAAATTGCACCATAGTATTGGATATTGTTTTACTATGTGTGAAGTGTTTCCTCCATGCATACAGTGGATGTCAGTGTTCCAAAAGCAGGAGAACTATGATTCTGGGATAAATTACCATACTGTGTTGATTCCTAAAAGCACTTGAACTATCTGGGATCCCAAATGACCCTGAAAGTCACAAGCAAACCTTGAAAATCCCATATTTTGTTCCCAAAGTAGATCAACCAGCATAAAAACTGATGGATGCAAACTGCCTTGGTGATCTTGGTGTGAATTGGCTTTGGAAGACATATAGCAAATGGCAGCTCAGAGTCAAAGGACTTCCCGAATACCAAGTTTCTGTCTTGAGATGAGTAAGTCATAATTACAGCTACATTTGTAGCTCACATAGCATTTCTGAAGGAAACCCAAGTTTTGCAGTTTGAAATAATGATTTTGCAGCACTTGCTTGGGTATCAGTCTGGGGGAGTGGGTCATTCATTAAGTAGAATGCCCTTTCCATCCCACCTTCCAATAAACATTTTGAATTATGTTTTTTTACCTGTCCTGCTTTTTTCTTCCTTCCCAAATGCATAAAATTTATGTTCTTTTTCACTTTAAATTATCTAGAATCCATATGCATATCCCTGTTGTTTCTGTATGTAACTATGGGATGGCTTCTCAGCTGATTTCTCTCTTTGCCTGATGTATTTTGTAGCAATGAGGCTGGTACCAGGTACCTCTTGATCAAAGAATTTTTAGTTATTTGAGCAATGGTATCTGACAGGTGGGTTCATTTCCCTGCCTCTGCCTGTGGTGACAGTCAAAGGATAGAGAAGATACTGAGTTTCCTTTGATCTGGGAGAGGTGAGTAGCGGCAAGCTGACTTCTCAGCAGGATGAATAGGTGAAGAACTCTAGACAATTCTTGGTATGAACCATTTAAACTACCAAGGCTTAGGAGCAACATTTGGTGGCAGCAGTTGCCACCGGGGCATGTGGCTGCTGCTCCAGGTAGCAGCCTGCCTGGTATCAGCTCTTAGCAAGTATAGAAGGACTAATAGAGCTAAATATTTCCTATTGGGCCATGCAATATACTTTTATTCCCTTTCTCCATTTTCAGTCCTGAAACAGCCTCTTTCAGACTACAATGATTACTGGCACAGACCTGTTTTGGATTTTGGAGTGGGTTAGTAATGCAAAACTCTGGTTTAGCTCCAAATGGAACGTGATTATATTGCAGGCAAAGTCTCGTTTATTCAGGCAACATAGACTTTACTGTTTTGTTGAGTTCATGAACAAGATGTTTGACAGTGTCATCAAGTCACACCATTATTGTATAAAAATGTAGTTCTTGAGTTTCATTTTTATGAGAGTGTATTAGAGAAATCTGGGGTAATCCAGAATTTTTAGAAAAAGATGACTACTTATTTTCAGAACTCCCTGTAGACCAAACATAGGAAAAAAACCTTGTCTTTCAGGAGAAGATTGAGGACTGTAATTACACAAAATAGCATATATTTGCAATAAGTTGAATTTTCAAATTTATATGTTTAAAAAGAAACCATACTCATCTGTTGTCCTTTCTCCAAACTGTAGCATGAACTACTACTCAGAGATTTTTTTTATTTCCATTATTGGCTTCTAATCCACAGCAATTAAACATATTCCTTTATAACTCCCTAATAGGATTTAGAAGTTACCATGCAAAAGTCACAGCACCCAGACTCTTAAATCCTTCCTTTAAAAAGTCATTGTGAATCCTTCCTATAATAGTCAATATGGCTATTAAATTCTCATACTGCTTCCCGTCAGTCCTGTTTCTGTACTTTCATTGGCTTCATCATCTCTCTGCTGTTTGGGTATCAGATCTTTATCCATCAGATATGTGTATTTTTTTACTGAACTTATTTCCCTAAGGGAGATAGTCAGCAATTTGCTATTAGAAAGTAATAGGGCAGTTCTTGTGAACTTATAGTATGTGGATGAAACATGTCTGTACACCTCATCTTTGCTTCGTTTCCCTGTGTTCCCTCTCCATGCCTGTACCCTCTGTAGAAGGGCAGACTAGCACCTTGCTAATAAGACTTGTAGCACACAGGCTGGGGTATTTTCCAGGAGATGCTGCAAATGCATTTGCCCGGCATGAGTCCCATGATGTCTCTGGGAGGCAGCAGAAGCTATGTGGTGGTGGCTGTGGCTGGGCAGGCAGGGTCTTGCCTGTACCTGAGTCGAGAGGTGACTTGGGCTTCTGCTTTCTTACTAGCCAAGCTCCAGAGCACACCTATGATAGGTTTGTTCTTCAAGTTTGATTACAAGATAAGTTTTTGAGCAAGATCCAATGTTGCACACAATATAATGTCAGCATCCTGCCCCCGTGCCCAAGCCTCAGGATCCTGCGGACAGCAGTTACTCTGCATGCACTCCTGCCTGGGGCTGCTCAGGTCCTTCACGCGCTGCTTTGGCAGCTCTCAGACTGACTGCATGGCTCTATCTTTAGATATGCAGAAAGTCCAGTACCGCAGTGTCACAGCATCCTATGGAGGGGGTGGTAGGGCAAGCCTTGATTTGAATTCCTTGCAAATTATTTCCTGGGGAGAAAAATTTGCCTGAGTTGGTGAACCTCAGTTTTAGAGGTGCATTAGCTGTAGAGAGAGCTTTTGACATGTGCTTGCTGCAAACTCTGACAATGAGGAGGTTATCTGCATGATTGTGCTGGTTTTAGCT
This sequence comes from Scopus umbretta, assembly GCA_013400535.1. Classification (NCBI taxonomy): domain Eukaryota; kingdom Metazoa; phylum Chordata; class Aves; order Pelecaniformes; family Scopidae; genus Scopus; species Scopus umbretta. The sequence continues at coordinate 36,623 of VZTL01055235.1, read as the reverse complement.
GGGGTAGAGTTAATTTTTTTCACAGTAGCTAGTACAGGGCTATGTTTTGGATTTGTGCTGAAAACAGTCTTGGTAATAAAGATGCTTTAGTTATTGCCGAGCAATGCTCATAGAGTCAAGGCCTTTTCTGCCTCTCGCACCACCCCACCAGCGAGCAGGCTGGGGGGGCACAAGAAGCTGGGAGGGGACACAGCTGGGACAGCTGACCCCGACTGACCAAAGGGATACCCCATACTGTATGGCATCATGCTCAGCATATAACGCTGGGGGAAGAAGGAGGAAGGGGGGAGCGTTTGGAATGATGGCATTTTTCTTCCCAAGTAATCGTTACGCGTGATGGAGCCCTGCTTTCCTGGAGGTGGCTGGACACCTGCCTGCCGGTGGGAAGCAGTGAATGAATTCCCTGTTTTGCTTTGCTTGTGTGCGTGGCTTTTGCTTTACCTATTAAACTGTCTTTATCTCAACCCGTGAGTCTTCTCACTTTTTTTACTCTTCTGATTCTCTTCCCCATCCCACTGCAGGGGGAGGGAGTGAGTGGCTGTGTGGTGCTTAGTTGCCAGCTGGGGCTGGCACCATGACAGTGATGGAATTACTTTTTGTAATCTTTTGACGTAATTTTCTTGACCTTGTGCTAGTTATCACAGGGATACTTTTGTTACCTTCTACTTACAAAAGAGAAGAAAATAACTAGTTAGTTATTATTCTAGTTGAATCACAGAATAAAATTCAGACACAGCTGTCACACAGTTATATTAGCATATTTATTAACAGTGCACATAATTTATTTATTAACAGTAATGCACAGATAATTCATTCTTTATGTGCTTGCATTTCTGTTTTGATGTAGTTAATACTGAAAAAAGCTTGTGTTTTTCAGTTTACATTAAAAATATTTATGATAAAGATCGAGTTCGTTGCTGTTACTGTGTGTTATGTGTCACCTCACACTCCCTTAGGGACAAATTTAAGGCTTCACTTTCTTAATATCCTTTAAGTGTGTGGCGAGGTGGATGTTCTCAGCTAGTATTGATTATTGCTGTTGATTCTTGCAAATTTCAAAATCGCTATAGTAAACATCTGATGTAAAATTTAAATCAGCTTGTAAATGTTGAAATCAACAAATAATTTTTCACCTTCATGTTTTCAGCAACAAACATATACTCCCTAGTGCAAAACAAATGGCATGCAATGTGCTTTTTAAGTTTAAATGACAAGTGCAAATTATTTTCACAATTGCTGTGGATTTTATTCACTGCCAGGATTAAGACATAATAGCACAAGCCACACAAAAACCCCTGGTTCCAGCTGTGGCTGCTCACAAATAAACAAAGACCTTTTTGGGCAGTAGCAGAACCCAAACTGATGGGTGAACTTGCTTATGCAGTATGTCTTTAGGAAGCCATTGGCAGCAGTGAGAGCTGATGGATCTCTGGTTGGAAAAAAAAACCAAACCCACACGTTTCTCTTCCTGGGGAAAGAAGCAGTTGCCCTCCTCCTTTGGGACCGCATCCTGCTCTGTCCTAAATAGTCTTGAGATGTTTGGTGGTGTGGTTGCTCAGAATGCCGTATGAGTCCCTTAATCGATGATCAAGAACATCTTGGTGGCATTGTTCAATAAATGCTGTACTGGGCTCTTGGCATGGATGCCTCCCCTGCGCAGATGTGACTCTCTTGATAGCTCTGTTGCCCAACTTACGGCCCTCCTTCGAGGGGAATCAGAGCAAGACGTATGACACCTTGACCAGAGGGCATAAGAGAGAAGTTTCTGTGGTTGATCTAACTTTGTGGTGGTTATTTCCCACTCTGCCATTCTACCTGGCTGTTTTACATCTAGGGGGCGAGGGTGATGCTCTCTGCTCAGTTAGAGAGAACATTGACCCTTTGAGAAAGACTGTCTGTCCCAGAGATTTCACTTATAGGGGATGGTGAAAGGAAAGCCCATGTCAGGGAGTTGGGAGGGTTTTGAAGAGCCATTCTCAGTGCTCTGCTGAGTTCTCCTGTAAGTTCTAATTTTCTGGGACCAACATGTATTTTTAGATCTTTTAAAACTTTTTATAAGCGTTAGGTCTCATTTTCTAATCACTTGCTGCAGTTATATCATATTAGACCAGATTCAGCCTTGGAGAAAGCAGGGCTAACAGAAGCAGGTTGGCTCATTTTATGTAATGTCACATCTGCCACAGGGAGCTGGAGTCATGCTGTGGATGGAAGGACAGAGATGGGGCAATACATGTACACATTTGTGCCTGTTAGCTACAGCCCTGCAGGGGACAGTTGGAAGTTTTCTTGGCTGGTCCATTATCCTGGAGGAGAAAAGGAATTTATATTTACTAGGCTTTGCACTGGGGAGCTCCTTAGCTGATTGCTGTTTATTTAATTATTGGAATTTTTGTTAACCCTTTGGTAAATGAAGACAGATCTTGTTTTGCATTAAAAATCCACAAAGAATGCATAAGCATAAGAAACAACAACTCTTAGCCAGGGAGTGCCCAAGGGATTAATCTGTAGTCAGGGGTCTCTTCAGGACACTTGATTTAAACAGGCTGCTTGCACAAAATATCAAAGGTGTTTTATTTGGAATTAGCTAAGTGGCTAGAGATAAATTTAGAAGTATAGCTCCTTATCCACAGATATCAGTTCAAGTTCAGAAGTGTGTGTGGGGGTTGAGTGTTCTTAAAAACAGTCTGGCTGAGGCATTTCTAGTCTATTCAGGCAGAAATTTTTAGCTACAGTCTCAGTGATTCTGGGCACAGACTGATGTTGACCCTCTCCCAGTGACAGGAACCTTATAGTGTCTGAATAAACTCCTTCAGTTTCCCATGATCTATTTATGTTGCAATTGTCTGACTTTCCCTATGACATAAGTATTCTACAGGAAAACTTCCCTCTCCTTTTTTTTTGTTCCTCAAAACTCCCTTTTTATCTTGCAGGTATCTGAATATGATTTCTCACAGGGCAGTGAGAGCAGAACCATACTGACATCTGAGGATATTCATTTGTGTTTTTCTCCTCACAGTTCACATCCCATTTCATCTCCAGAGGAGGGGTTTGTCTTTCCCATGGAACTTAACTAAACTAGTCCATGCAGAATGAGGCTGTCTTTCCTCCTGCACTTCTGCTGTATCACATCCTCTTGAGCCCTAAATATCCTCTAGTTTGAGGGGTGACAGTCATACCAAAAGGATTCTTGGTGTTTGGTCCCCAGTGCTCTGCTCATCACAGGACTGTGTTACTGTTATTTTGTTGTTTCAGCCAAGAACTCAAAATGCTCCCACTTTTCATTCTATGTGATGTGATCGCCTGAGTTGAAGGGTAGCTAGTAAGTTGCCCTCCTCCCCAAGGACTTAGTCTTCAGTTTCCATTCCTGATAGAATGTGTCTTTCCAGTTATCCTTGCTTACTGTCTCCCTTACAACTGTAGCATGTATGTGGGACTGAGGGCAAACTCATGTTGCCTAGATGTCCCATGTGTGCATAGGTGAATATAAATGAACATTTGTTTTTATGCAGTTGCTCATGCTAACTATGGATACCATTGTCTGTACTGAGAAACGGTGGAAGTCAATGCAACTGGGTAGCCTGAGAGCTTGACGGTGTCTGTAACTTTTGTCACATGTATGTTGACATCTTGCACATTTTCTATATGCCTTCTCAAGGTTTAGTGCCCTTAAATGAGTGTCTTAACTTTGATATGACACAAATGCTGTCAGTGAGAATACAACATCCTTGAGTTACCCTGTGCTCAGACAGAAAGAGCAAGGGCCTCAGTGTGGAGACAGAGGCACTCTCTCTTTTCTTTCCATGAGCTCCCCAACCATTTCACACAACTACCTTTGCAGTTGGCACCTTGTAGCAGTCTCAGAAGAGAGGCCAAGAGCTGAATCAATCAAGAGACTGTGCTGGTCTCAGTCTGGCAGGTAAGCTCCCTCCTGGTCACAGCTGAGATGAGTTCTTGTTCTTTTTAACTGTGCTAGCAAGCTGCCACTCTCTGAGCTGTTTCTGCGGTGTAAATAAACTGGGGACTTCAGTACGGCAAATTTTCATCCACGCTAAACTTCACAAACAGCAGTTACTCAACAATGTTCTTCGCCATCATCCTGTACTTTTTGCAGATATTTATGCTGCTAGGAGAGGTTATCTTCATTCTGCTGGCTTGTGAAAGGAAAAGACTTCTAATATAGAGAGAGGGACTGGACTTGGGATAATTTTGCTTGAGATGAACCCCAGAAAATGGGTTCTGAAGGCAGTTCCTGAGCCTTCTCCTGAAATGCAGAGAGCAGGCTTGAGCTGAACTTGGGTTTAATTTTGAGATTTGCCCCCTCCCCCCCAGCAGATTGCAGGAGGGAAGAGTGACTTATCTTTACACAGTGTTTTTGAACAAGCTGGGAAATAGAACTGGTAATAAAACTGTGCCACCTGAGTGGCATATATGAGGCACCCTTCATATATAGGTATATGAAAGATGTCTTGTGAAAATCAGATATTTTTTTTTCCACATAGCTTGTTTTTTAATCCTCTTAAAATACAGTTTGACTGGTGAAAACAGGCCATTCCCTACGGATGTGTATGCTATGCAGATTGAATTTGGCCCATGAGTACTTGTATGCAGGATCCTGAAACAGCTGCAGTTTTTGAGGCTTTTGAATTGTGAGGAGTCAGCAGTATTGAAGAAGCTACTTAAGAGGTAAAAGTGTCATGGCATGAAGGCACTGTCCACCTTTTCACTTGTCTGCAATTAAAAAGCATCTCATTGGTCTGAAAGTTTTGGCAGGCATTCTGGTTAGTGCTGTTATAAAAGACAGGTGCAAGGAATAATATTAAAACATTCCCTGTGTGCCTCATTCAAGCCCATTTATTGTAAACCATTTCTGGGTCTTCGTAATAACATGGGAGATCCTTCTGGATTTTCACCAGTCTCTGAAAACTGACACAGCTCACCAAATGCAGGGAGGAGGACAGCAGCACAGTGCGATCTTGTGCTGCTCCAAAATCCCTACCTCACTCTCTGCACACTTGCTGAGGCCCAGGTTGTCTCACAGGAGGCAGAAAGTTGCCTTGCATTTTTGTTGTTGTACAGATGAGGATGTTTGCATGTTTGTTACTGATATGATCCTAGTAGAGAAGGTACATCCATTTCTGACACAATACTCTTTGATGGAGGATACCAGTTTCTGGTATGCTATCACTTTTCTCTTAAATTCTTTACTGCCACTAGATTTTTTTTAGTTTTTTCTTTTTTTT